>JAQHUG010000103.1:1230249-1250505 GCA_028555095.1 Dicrostonyx torquatus | reverse complement strand
TCCACACTAGCTGCATCTCTTTCTCCACACTAGCTGCATCTTTCTCCACACTAGCTGCATCTCTTTCCACACTAGCTGCATCTCTTTCCCCACACTAGCTGCATCTCTTTCTCCACACTAGCTGCATCTCTTTCTCCACACTAGCTGCATCTCTTTCTCCACACTAGCTGCATCTCTTTCTCTGCACTAGCTGCATCTCTTTCACCGCACTAGCTGCATCTCTTTCCACACTAGCTGCATCTCTTTCCACACTAGCTGCATCTCTTTCTCCACACTAGCTGCATCTTTCTCCACACTAGCTGAATCTCTTTCTCCACACTAGCTGCATCTTTCTCCGCACTAGCTGCATCTTTCTCCACACTAGCTGCATCTCTTTCCACACTAGCTGCATCTCTTTCCACACTAGCTGCATCTTTCTCCACACCTGCTGCATCTTTCTCCACACTAGCTGCATCTCTTTCTCCACACTAGCTGCATCTTTCTCCACACTAGATGCATCTCTTTCCACACTAGCTGCATCATCATCTCTTTGTCTCTTACACCGTCTTCATTCGGCTCCAGCTGGTTTGGAGAGCTCATGAATCAGACTTTCCATCCTCCAGTTTCAAGCAGCCAACACAGGAACTAATTGTTGACCTTCACATGGACGCTACAAATTCAGCACCGGAACCCAGCTCTGAGACCCACCTGCTCTCCACACTGCTGAGGACACACTCTGAATTGCATTCGTGCTTGACCTGAATCTGTTTCCTCTCAGATGTGCTATGAAACATCACTCCTGACTCCAGGTAGCTCTAACTTTTAAAACAGAAACTCTTGGAGCCATAGGTCAGCTCTGGTTCCTAGGTTGCTAAAACCATGTGATATCTTTTTTAAAAAAAAAAAAATCAGTAGTAAAGTACATGGAAAATTCTGATTAGTGAAATATTGTTTTTCATAGATTGTGGGCTTCGTGGTCTCTACAAGTGTCACTTATTAGAGTTCCAAAGTTATGTCTTTCTTGTTGCTCAAAACAATGTTTAAGGTTATTAAACAGTAAAAGTCTAGTCCTTGAGAAACCATTTTATCCTACTAACCGTCTGGAAAAAGCAAAACAAAACAGGCAAGACCCTGTCACCCTAATATTCACAATGGAAACAGAACTGCGTCAAGTTGGGCTGTAGGCTTAAACACATGCTTAAAGAAAACAAAACTATACTCTCATGGCTACTATGACAAATGTGTATTCAAATATAGACAAATAATATAAATATATGATGATTTATATTACAACATGGCTTACAATGACACTAGCTGTATCAGGCTTTCCTAATATAATGAAAGGAAATATATTAATAAAAATTCTATCTAAACCCAGTTTTGGTGACACGTGTCTGTTATAGAATCATGATTCCCATCATAGTTACTGTCTTGATGACTCTTACTCTGCTTGTCTGTCACAAAACCTTAATTAAATTCTCTGGGTTTCTATAGGGAAGTCATTGAATATTATTACAAATCTTAGTAGTCGGTGTATTTGGAATTAAGTAAAATTTAGAAAATAAAGAATCAGAAAGTAGCTAACAAATGTCTCCATGTTGTACAGACCCCAATAGTCACAAAACATTCTCAATATTCTCATCTAATCGCTGATATAATTTATATTGAATATAAGAGCGTGGGGGAAGTGAGCCCCAATCTCACTCAGTGCCTTACCGTTTGAATTGTGCAAATCTTCTCTGAAACCTTAAACTGTTTTGGTATTCATTATATTGTGCCTGATAGGACATTAACAAGTTATATAATTTCACAAGTATAAAAGACATTCTTTTGTTAGCAAAATTTATAATAAGCTTAGCAACATACGAATAATTATTCTTAGTCACTAGATTTAATTTTATAAAATGCTTCTGTCCGCTCCTTCCAGCTACTTGAGGGCAAAGTGAGTCACCTGTGTTTTGCTAGGAAAGGGGCTATTACTCATTGTCTGAACATGAGGAAAAGAACATGCATGTGTGTGATGCCAGGAAGAAAGAGGTACTTTGGGGCAGTGGCTCTCACCATCGGTTTCCCATTAGGATTACTTGGGGGAAATTCTAAAACACCAATCCCACAGGTGATACACATTTTCCATTAAATTCGACTCCCTTGAGATCTGGCCAGACACTGCTTAAAGCTCTTAGGATCAGTTTTAATGCATAAACACGGATAATAGCTAGGAAAATAGGACAAGCAAGGTGACAATGGGAATCATGACTTCCGCCTTGGAGTCTCCTATCTCTTCCTATCTCCAGCGGATCATATCGCCAAGGGAAGTGTTCGGTCCATGAGGACCTTCTGGACTTGAGTGTTCTAATCACATGACAGGTACAATCCCCAGTTCCCGGCTTGCTAGAGGAGTTAGCTAAGGTCAACCTCCTTTGAGGACCTGACGCTCCCTGAGAAGATGAGAGTTACCCAATCCGGGCATCCCTGAGGTCATCTGCTCAGTATCCTTCTGATCCCTGTGTCTGTTGTTTGACCAATGGATGCTCAGACAAGAGTGGGGATAGTTCTCACTCCATGAACTCCAGGAAACTTGGACATAGTCCACCTCAGTCTCTGAAGACAGCCGTCACCTAAGAATGCCCAGAATTATTTGAGAAAAGGAAAATGGAGGCAAAACTCTTAATTGTGTCCAGGTAAAATTCTAATCCCCAATGAGACTACCCAGTAACAACAGCAGTTAAAATATTCAGCCTTTGGTGTCTTGCTCCAAAACCTTGAATACAATGTATCTTTAACTTGGACACAATGTATTATTAGCGTTCTTTCTCAAGTTTCACTTCCCACTCTTTCCAGGTCATTAATGTTTTCCCCGTTTCCTTCTAGAAATCAACCTAGTATGTCATAAATGCAGCATCTTTAAACAGATATTTCTTCACAGTGGCCAAGTATGATCCCAAAATATGTAAACCCCATCATAGTGACTTAAGGTACCCTCAGAAGCAAATATACCACATCATTTCCTGGAAGAAAACATAGTATGGGAAAAATAGGGGAAATGTTTTTAAAGAGATTATTATATTCTGTTTGTACCAGGACCTGGGGACAAATGTAACCAATAAATGCACCAAATAACTGGACAGTGTATTCCAAGAGTATAGATTGTAACCCAAGTACTAACTGAAAAGTATAAAATTTCTATATTACTGTGGCTTTGAGATAGGGCAAATGAATTAGAAATGGGATTTCAAAGTCTCACCTAGCAAAGAGATCTAAACCTAGGCTTTGATGGTGCTTTGGTTTCCTTTGGTTTAAACCATGCCACCTTAGGCAAAACGGTTAAGCTCTCGAGTTTTCTTACACGCTCCATGTCTTATTTATTTAAGGATATCTTTGTTTCACAGAAACACTAGGTAAGGACCCGGGAAGATATTGGGTTCTGCTAGCTCAGCAACCGTAGGCAGGTTGTTTCACTGCTCCGAGCAGCCCATTTTGGGGTGAGAAGGGGTGAACATCATAGCCACCCTAAAAAGTTACTCTTAAACATGAGTGAGATAAGCCGGGCAGTGGTGGCGCACGCCTTTAATCCCAGCACTCGGGAGGCAGAGGCAGGCGGATCTCTGTGAGTTCGAGACCAGCCTGGTCTACAAGAGCTAGTTCCAGGACAGGCTCCAAAGCCACAGAGAAACCCTGTCTCGAAAAACAAAAACAAACATAAAAAGAGTGAGATAGCAAATGAAATGCCCACTAGTCAACCCCCAGGAGCAGACCAAGCAGTTCACCACTGATGCTCATGATTACTTCCCATAAAATTGAGAGGCGTTAAAAAGAGCGGCCATTGTAGGAGCCAAATGCTGAACCCCTAAATTACAGATTTGTTCCTAAAATATCTATTTAGCCTTGATGACTAGAGGCCACTGAATAAAGATAGCAAACCGTGTATACGTTACTTTTCCCTAAATCAGTTTACTTAGATGGGATAAGGAACATATATGAGGATGCCTATTCAGCTATGCAGAACTATTGAACTAATGCCGAAGTGTTACTGACTGAGTGGCTGATCCCTGCCTGAAGCGAGAAAAGAAGACTCATAGGAGTTTCCACCCAGAGCAGCACCAAGGTTAGAGAAACAGAACATCGCCAGCCAGGGGACTAAAGTAGGAATGGAAGACATTCCGGTGGCACAGACACAAATTAACCAGTGACGTGCCCAAAGTAGTGGGCAAGGGTAACCTAACAGGGCTGCATCTTTGACCAAAGTAAAAGTGATCCTAAAATTGCCAATATGACCCCAGATCACAAAATCAGCCAAAGCCAACCAAAATAAATGAATATATGAAGAGCCAAAACATGGGAGCAATGCATAGAGGAATAACAAGGTACAAGTGACTTGGAGGAAAAAATGGTAAAATGGGGGGAGGCATTAATTAAGGAGGAGAGGGAGGTCAATGCGGGGGAGGGAAGAAGGTCACAAGGAATCATATTATTGTCAATTTACTTAAAATTACATATAAGTCTGTATGTATAATATATATGTATAGTTTAAATGAAAACGTCCCACCGAGGCTGTCATTCCTTCTCGCAAGCGCCATAGACAACACAATCCCGATGGCCGGCCTAGGAAGCCGCCTTTTGATCTCTTGGTCAGGGTTGTGCAAGAGAACTCCCAAAGCATTATAAGTTGTTGTCATTGCCCTGGTTACCTCCCAGAGGTGGAAGGTAGGTCCCTGTAGCTGAGAGCACCATGCCCCTAGTGCACAGAACCGGGACATCCGGTATGAAAGCCTCCTCCCTGAGAATTAGCTTTCGTGGTACCAGAGAGTGGCATATAATCGTGCAAGGGAAGGGAGTAGTCAATAGTCCTGCCTACCTACAAAGCCTGTGGACTCTGATAGCTGCCCCGGCATAACAATCCTTAGGGTATGATAGTGGTGCGCATGTCCTGGGGGTGACCAGCAGTTCCCTGATTGGACTTAATGCTTTCCCAACAAGAGCTACATCAGGCTTGGTCCTGAAACCTAGCCAACAGGGCCATACGACTTGGAAGAGAACCTATAACTGCCACATGACTAAGTCATCATAATTCCTAACTATATTCTAAATGTGTATTCTTATATCTGCTGATGAGCGTAGCTCTCGCCCCTCATCAGAGAAATTTCTCCTTGCAATAGAAAGAGACCATTAAAGAAAACCACAACTGGTCCAAAAGGCAGATATCTGGTGATCATGTAGTGCCCAAACTCCAAATGATACATCTAGAATACAGCTCCTGCACAGGAGATTAGGGCACACTGTGGAAGACGAGCCAGAAAAAAAAAAAAGCTGGAGAAATAGGAAGTGTGTGTGTGTGTGTGTGTGTGTGTGTGTATGAGAGAGAGAGAGAGAGAGAGAGAGAGAGAGAGAGCGCTTATGTCTCTTAGAAATATCTGGAAAGCTAAACCCATGAAGTCTCAAAAAAAATTGAACAAAAGAAAGATCAACAGACACACTGTCATGGAAGGGGGAATCAAACAGGGCTCCACCCCTGGGCAAATAACTAAGGAATGCTAAGACCTCTCTAATAATGTTTTCTAATACCGAGTGCTTGGCCTGGAAATCCTACATACAAGTAACATTATATGGACTGAGCAGGTAGCATCTATAGGTTTAAGAAAATATATAATACACACACATGTACATATATGTATATATATATGTGTGTGTGTGTATGTATAAAACAAAAGAAAAAGAGGTCATGAATTTGAGAGAGCAAGGGGTATGTATAGGAGGGGTTAGAGGGAGGGAAGGGAAGGGGAAATAGCATAAATGTATTTTAATTAAACAAATAAACACTTAAGCATCTAAATAAGCAATAACAACAACAACAAAAAAACAAGATGAGGGAAAGAGATGCCATGTGGCTGATTATATCAGCCAGCCCTCCCAACATCAATTAAAATTTACTGCTCCATTTTTTTTTAAGATACCATCCTGGAAACCAAGGACATTTATATGAAGGGAAGTCCTCCTGGATAAACATTTACCATACTTGAGTATATTTCTTTTGCAATTAATTCTTCGATAAGAGGGATGAATTTAAAGGATTTGGAAGACAACCAAGATGTATTCAAATGATCTTATACCATATGACTCTGGACCATATGTGATTGAACTTAATTAAACAGGTTTTTTTTTTGAAGGATGCCACTGTTTGCCTCCAGGGTAGATATAACCCTCAGAGACTAGACATTCAAATACTGGAAATGAAGTCATAAAAGTAGTTCAGCCATACGCAAATGTAATATCTTTTTAAAGACATAGACCTGAGAGAAGGGATTATCTGTTCGTCCAGAGAGAGTAAACAGGCCCCTCTGTGCCCGACAGATGGAGGCTTTGAGTGCAGGGGAGAGAAAACAGAGGACTGAAATGCAGAGTTTAACGGGACCATTTGGACTATGTCTTAAAAGTCCCCCCTGTTTCCTGTGGGCCCGGAGCTCTTCATTACAGGTATGGGAAAACACAGAATCTTCTGCCGACACAATTTCTTAGCCCATTTTGTTTATTAGTAAGTGTCTTCTTATTTCTAATATGTGGAGGTAACTTGATAAGAATGGAATTAATAATATTACCATATTCTGCTTCTCCTTGTTGTCAATCGTTTATTCTTATTCTCTTAATATTTTATCTTTGTGAAAGTGTGCTTTATTAAGTCATGTGCTAGACTTTGTTAACTCTTCATGGAAAGTCTTACCCTCTCTGAGGAGAGGATGGGGATGGGATGGGGGATGTCTTAAAAGTCAAAGGTCTTAAAAATGTCTTAAAAGTGGAGGGAGTGGGAGGAGAGGAGGGAGCGGGAGGAGGGGATGGAGTGGGAACTGGGATTGGTATGCAAAATGAGAAAAGACTCTATTTTAAAGATAAGTAAATAAAATAAAAAGTATGCTTTAGTTAAAAAGTATTATGCTTTTAAAAAACGACTATACAATCCAGTTTTAATAAGAGTTTTCAAGCCTCAGATGAATATTAGATTCTCTGTGGAGGCCTGGTATTGTACCTCATGGATTGCCACTCTATCTTCCCAACACCCTGTCACCTACCACAATAAGGACTTGGTGCCAGTGAGACGGCTCAGTTGGTAAAAGCACTTGCTGCCAAGCCTGATGACCTGAGTTAGAACACAAGGGTCCCACAGTGGAAGAAGAGAATAGACTCTCACGAAATGTCCTCTGAATTCTATGACATATGTATACATACATACATACACACACACACACACCATAAACAAAATTTTCTTTAGAAGAAGAAGAAGAAGAAGAAGAAGAAGAAGAAGAAGAAGAAGAAGAAGAAGAAGAAGAAGAAGAAGAAGAAGAAGAAGAAGAAGAAGAAGAAGAAGAAGAAGAAGAAGAAGAAGGGTTTAAGCCAGGCAGTGGTGGCGCATGCCTTTAGTCATAGCACTCGGGAGACAGAGGCAGGCGGATCTCTGTGAGTTCAATGCCAGCCTGGTCTACAAGAGCTAGTTTTAGGACAGGCTCCAAAGTTACAGAAAAACCCTGTCTCAAAAACCAAAAGGAGAAGAAGAAGAAGAAGGAGAAGGAGAAGGAGAAGGAGAAGGAGAAGAAGAAGAAGAAGAAGAAGAAGAAGAAGAAGAAGAAGAAGAAGAAGAAGAAGAAGAAGAAGAAGGGTTTATAGGGAAATATTTTCTCTTCAAAGCAACAAATCAGTCTTTTTCTCCTCTCATGCCTAACTATCAAGCAAATAAATTGTTAGCATGTGCCACCAATATCCATTTACAACAGTAGATATCAACATGGTGTGTGATATTCATAACTCAAACAACGTGGTCTGCTATTATGTGAGTCGGTAAGGAATTATGGTTTCAGAGCTCTCCAACAGCCTTCAGGGCTGGACCTCAACTCATGCAATCGCTCACAGAAAGTTCCTATGGGAACAATGCATTCTCTATTTGAAAACCAGGTTGTCTTTCTTTCAAATGATGTGTGTGTGTGTGTGTGTGTGTGTGTGTATACACATTTGCAATGCCAGGAATCAAATTTCAGCCCACGATCACATTAGGCAGGGTTCTACCACAGAACGCTATTCTTTTCTTACCCTTTCCCAGCTACCTCTAACCACCCCATAAGCAAAGTCTCAAAAACATTCCTGCTTTTCCAACCATGGACCAGCAGGGGTTGAGCGTGGCTATCAGTGTTGTATAAATATCAAAAAATCAGGGATGCTAAGAAGGTAATACCATGAATGGAAAAGATGGCGATAGGCTCAGACCCTGTCTCTCAGAGTCTCGGCACACACAAAGGCAGAGTCTTGGGAGTAGGGAAAAGTGTGTGTGTGTGGGGGGGAACCACTCATTTAAGCAGGAAAGTCCTCTGTTCTCACAGTCTCCCCGTCTCTGTTTTCCCCAGTCCAGTTCTATCCAGGAGGGAAGCAGACACTCACAAGAGGCCGCTGAGCAAACAGGGACTCCCCAGTTTCAGTACAGACCATATTAAATAGGAGAACAAATTCAAACACACAGGGCGGACAATACAGAAGGATGCAAATCAGCCTGCTTTGTTCTATCACGCTGAAAGACTAATATGACCCATTCATTAGGGAACAAAAGCCAGGGTGAGTGAGCAAACCAATCACCCTTCGACATTCTAACCTCACAGGAAAGAGTTACATATGTCAACATTGACTCAGGAGGGCTGCTTGCTAGTCAAAGAAAGAGTCAGTCTCACCCCACGAAAGTAGGACATCAGTTTCTCTGTGTTTGGAATCATGATGTTGCTTGATACAAATGAAAATTTCTTGCTGCTTCTGAGACATGAAGGGTATCTGCGCATATATACACTTATAAAATAAATACAGCATATTCTTGGCATGTCAGATAAGACTCTTTAGGTTGAGATAAAAATGCAAAGAGGTTTATTAGCTCATATGAGTGAGATAGGGTTGGGTTCCGCAGTGACCTAAGTGGGAGCATAATTATGTTACCAGGCTAAGATTTTCTCTTTGCCAGATCTCTGTCCCATGCTGTCTCCCTGCTTGTATTGTTCAAAATGATTTTGGCAGGGCTGATGAGGTGGTCCAGTCAGTAGAGTGTTCGCCTGCGAACATGAGACCCCGAGTTTAGTCACATTAGTGACCTCCAGATTCAGGGAGTGATACTATCTCACCATATATGTGAATAATAGAAACCCAGAGGCAGATATTGAGGTTCAAGCTGGAGATCAGAAAAGCAGAGCAGTCAGTCACTAGAGAGACCTTTGACCTCTACCAAATCTTCAGACCAAAGGGGCGAGATCCTCTCTCCATGAATCCTCAAACTGCGCACACCACCGCGTTCCTGTCTCTTCCCCTTTATGTTCCCCTCTCTGCCCAGCCCTATGGCTCCTGTCTCCACCTCCCTAGTGCTAGAATTAAAGGCGTGTGATCCCTGGTGCTGCGATTAAAGTCATGGGATCTCAAATGCTGGGAGCCTCTTTGTGTTTCTCTTTTAGACAGATTCAATCTTGTGTAGCCCAGGGTGGTCTTGAAATCACAGAGATCTGTCTGCCTTTGTCTTCCAAGTCCTGGGATTAAGGGTGTGCACCACCACTGCCTGGCTTGTATGGCTGCTTTGCCCTCGGATCTTCAGGCCAGCTTCATTTACTAAAACAAATACTATACCACTGTATTTCCCCTTTTTGTCTAAAATAAAAATGGTTTCAATACAAGAAAAACTATATACAATAAATACAATAACTATACACAATGTATACAGGCAATAAATATATCAACAACGTCTAGTTCATCTGTGTTGGACAAATTCAGAAAAAAAATCCTCCATATCTAGCCTACGTTAGTGAGTCCAAAGTCTTGTATCTAGTTTACTTTCTATCATAACTTGCTTTCTGCATCAGGTAAACTGTAACCATAACTGTCTAGTATTCAACTCCTCCAGAAATAATATTAGCTGTGTAAGCAGGAAGTGCATGTGAGGAATAACAGAAACAGATAGCTGCCTGTCAAAGTTCGTCTGCGATTTTAGGCCATCCATCTTCAGCCTTCAGGCCTAGCATATCCAACCGGCTTTTCTGTGAAGCAGGATATTCTGAAGGGCTGTCCCTCCTTGTTTTGACAATGTTCGTCAGTCACTTTCTTTTCTGTCCTGCTTATCCAATTAGGACAGCATACTGTCAGCAGTCGAGGCAGAGGCATTTTCTTGCCCAGTGGCTTGCTTTTACCACAAAGAAAGTAAACTCCATGTGGAGTTTCTTCGATGCCCATTTTCTTCTCTGAAGTAGATTAGTGCTGCCAGAAGCAGCCATGTCTCATTGTCATAAAAGAGAAGAACCTAGGATATTAAAACATCTTAAATGCCATGTTCTGTAGTTCTCTCACGTGTCTGAAGGTGATCTGTCTGTCTAAACTATTTATGGTGGAGAATGAGGAGTGGCTAAGAATGGTATTCATTGTCTGCCCCTGGCCTGAAAGCATACATGCACACACCTGCCTACATACAATGCCTCCGTCCCCCCACCCCACCCCACACAACACATAAAAGGTGATTTAGCTCCTTCCGCCCTCACATCCCTACCTTCATATGTCATGAAATGAGCAAGCTTATCTCCAACAGCACAGACTTGAAGTTCAAATGTACAGCCAAGTGGCACATCTCTGGAACCCCGCCACCCTGTAGAAGCCAGCCATCACAGACAGAGAAACACAAAGTGTTGTCAGATCAGGAAAGACAAACAAAGAGTGTCCAGCATTCTTGTCCCTTAACTAATGTTCAAGAGTTCTCCAAACAGCAAAAGGAAGCCAGCTGGTCTCAAAGGGATGTCAGACGAGAGATGCTGAGTTGTAGACATTAACAGAAAAGCTGTGTTTTAAATTGCCATTGTTCTCGTTGACTCAAATTTCACCTTTTTCTTAATTTCCTTCTAATTATGTGTTTTAAGAATCTGTTGTGATGGGTATATGAATGACCCCAAAGGCTTGGTTCCCCGAGTGATGCTCAGGGTCGGGGGAGTGAAGGGGAAGCCATTGGAAGTGATTGGATCCTGAGAGCTCACATCTTATCCAAGGATTAATGGATGGAATTGTGATTTGATGACATTATTAGGAGATGTTGGGATTAAAAGGTGGGGCCTGGGTGGAGGAATGATCTCACTGAAGCTGTGCCTTTGCTCCTGGCCTATCCCTCTTCAAGGCAGCCTGTGCACCTTGGAGAAAGCAGACGTCCAGGCACACACTCCTTCTGCCGTGGTGTTCTGCCCCACCTTCTAGCTAGCCAGGTGCTGAAACCCGGATCCAGAATAAATCTAAAACACATTTCAAAAAAATATATAGACGTAAGCTGGACATGATGGCGCATGCCTGTAATCCCAGCACTCGGGAGGCAGAGACAGGAGGATCTCTGTGAGTGTGAGGCCATCCTGGTGTATAAAGCAAGTCCCAGGACAGCCAGGGCTACCCAGAGGAACGCTGTCTCAAAAAACAAAAAGAAAAAATGCATAGACTTTAAAAGCCTTGATGTTCATCCGTGGCAACACATTGTTTCTGGGCACTTACCTTATACCCATGACCTTTTCTTTCTTTTTTTCTTTTTCATTATGATTTTTAAAAATATAATCTTTTCTCATTTTGCATAGCCATCCCCAGTCCCACTCCCTTCCCTCCTCCCCCTTCCTTCATCTTTTCCCCACCTCACCTCCCCATCCACTCCTCAGAAAGGGTAAGGCTTCCCATGGGGAGTCAACAAAGTTTGACACTTCAAGGCAAGACCAAGGCCCTCCCCCCTATATCTAGGCTGAGCAAGGGATCCCTCCAAAGAGAATGTGCTTCTAGATGCCAGTTAAAGCACAAGGGATAAATCCTGGTCCCATTGCCAATGCCCCACAGACTGCCCAAGCCATACAACTGTCCCCCGCATTCAGAGGACCTAACCTATGCAGGTTTCCCCCGCTGTCAGACCAGAGTCAGTGAGCCCTCACTAGCTCAGGTCAGCTGTTTCTCTGGATAGCCCCATAACCTTTCCTTAATCTTTGTTGATTTGAATAGCTTGCAGCATCTGCTGCCTCCCTCGCTCCTTGGACCATCATTCTTATGTATGAACTCGTGTGGAGCTCTGATATAATGTTGACTTCATAATGAAGACTCTTTGACATGTTATGATCTTAAACAGAGCAGCCATGCATACACATCTACATGGCTTGCTTCAGGTTTGTGACATGTGACACACCTCTTCCAGCTCTGACTGCATTTCAAAACCCAGTTTGTGATGCCAGCTCTGTTACAGACTATTGCTCCACCCCACCCATCCTGCTCTGAATTAGTCTGAATCCCTTATTCACTTTGCCTTTCCAGAATTTACTCTCCCCAGGAGGGGCTCATTGTAGTAGTATTACATAGTATTACATTGTATCACATAGCATTCCATTGTATCACATAGTGTTCCATTGTCACGTAGTATTACATTGTATCACATAGTATCGCTTTGTGTTGCACAGTGTTACATTGTGTCACATAGTATTACATTGTATTGCATAGTATTACATTGCATTCCCTAGTATTGTAGTATTGATATATTGTTTCAGATCTTGCAATCTGCAGTCAGTTAAAGCGGCTATGAAAACCTTAGCTCAGAGTCTTCTAAATATCTTAATTATGTTGCTCAGTTTTATTCTGAAATAATATGTTGCTGTTGAAGGTTTTGAAGGAATGTAACTTTAATTTCTACATGAGCCAGATTATTGCTTTTAGATGCCCAAAGTGTTTTTTTTTTTTAATGGAATCAAGACGTAAAGGAAAAACATATAAGCAATGAGTGTCAGACATGGTGTGGTATAGAAAATAAAGGACTGCAGAGTTTTCTTCTCCAAATGAAACATTTCCAACACACTCCCTCCTCCCAAGGTTCACAAGTCGTCTCAGGAGAGGGGGTGGAAAGATGGCAAGAGACAGAGGCATGGAAGACTACAGGAGGCTCGTGGTAGACTACGGAAAAGAAGGGCAGTTGCACATGCAAATTCTCAGATGTGCAAGATGTGTAGGAGATCAAGCCGGACAAGACGCAAGCCTAGAAATAGGACGTGGGCATGGCATATTACCACAGATGAGCTGCTGTTGGTCATTGGCGGTTGTTTGGACAAGGAGAGCCTGTTTTCTCCAGGGATGTATCCTCTGAGAGGCTACACTCTCCAGTAGGTGGCCTTATACACAAACACATACTGACAGCACCAAGTGGACTCGGTGGATTTTTTTCAAAGAAAACAGATAAAATTGGTAGAGGATCAAAGTGGGGGGACAAGGGAGGGGTTGGAGGGATGGCATTGATCAAAGAAAGCATTGCCTATATACATAAAATTCTTAAATAATAAAGGTTTGAAAATAGAGAGTCCAAAGAACCAAGGAAAATTTTAAATGGTGAAAAATAGAGGAAGGAAATGTCTTCAATGTGTTCATATCGGTAAGAGGGACGCAGATCAAGTGACATCTGCAAGTCTATCCTTTGGGTCATGACATGAGAGTAAGGTTCAAGTAGAAGCTAGGACATATAGGCAGCTAAGCAGTTCATACAAGGTGTGGTCCCAGCCCACCACTGTCTGAGTTCCAAGACTCTTCTGCAAGGTCACCTGACCACTTGTAAATCTTTCTCCATGAGACAGGGTCTTTGTCTGTCTGTAGGTTTCTCCTCTGCCTGTAGATTGGTGTTCTGGCTGTAGATCCCTGCTGTGGCTACACCGTCCTCCTCTGTAGGTCCCTGCTCTGGATATACTGTCCTCTGGCTGCCTTCAAGGCTTTAGTCTTAGCTTCTTCCAACCAAAGATTCCCACAGGAATTATAGTTTCTTGGGTTCCACTGTGTCCATGATCTGATAGCCAAAGAAAGGGAACAAGTGTCTCTAGAATATATCCATTCCTGCCAAGCGTTACTTTAGGAAGGGCTGCCTGAAGCAACTCCATCTTTTGAGTCTGAAACAGGATCTCAGAAGCCTAGGCTAAACACAAACTTAGTTCTCCTCAACTCATCCTATAAGCTCTACCCAATACAAAGGCTGATCCCAAAACTTACATCAGAGATCAGCAGACCAGGAAATTTTATTTTTAGCGAGGTGGCATCCTCACCGTACAAGATCCATTGTTGGAATAAGAATGTGGTCTTGGTACAGGAACAGGTGAATAGATCAACTGGCTTGCATACAACCCAGAAGCAGTAGTACATACCTGAACGTTTGAACCCTGCCTTATCATTGTTTCCTGGGACTTCATTTTAGAACCGAAATCAGTATTTTCTTTTCAGGGCTTAGGTTTTACTCTTCTCAGACTCTGGGCTGGGACTGGATCATAGCAGCTGTTCTCACAGAGTTAGTGTGTGGGCTTGCCTTCATACGTGTAAAATAACATACATTCGGGAGGTTCAATTTTTATACAAGCCTTTCCTTAACCATGTCTTATGATGGAGTGGGTAAAAACGACAAAGCAGATAGGAAATGTCCCTTGTAGATGTAGCTTTTGTCAACAATCTACCTCTCATGGTGAGAGAGCTCTCTGTGGGCAATTAAGTACAAAATACAGCAATGGAAACCAGAGAACTGCAGAAATGCACATACATCCTTCCTCTTTAAAACAGATTAATAAAAATAATAGTAATAATGGCAGCAACCAGAGCCTGCCCTGTGACTCAGAATCATATTTATAGCAGCTAAATATAAATACAATCACATCGGCAGGTGCAATCACCATCCTCATTTTATGGCCAGGCAGTAAGGGTTAGGGAAGACGAAGGCGGGTTGGATGGTAAAATGGGGCTCAGACACGCATCAGTGTCTATCACACAGCCAGACCCGGGATCAGACTCTGTAGCTCTCAGCTGACACCTTCAGTGTCCCGATGAACATAATGAATTCACCAAAAGCAACCTGTCATGTTTTTTTCTTAAACAACTTTTTGGATGAAGTCAGCTTTACTCCGGCAGGGAAATTAATTCATTAGCAAGAAGTGTGCAGGTGAGAAGCAGGCACTTACAGAAAACAGACTGACTTTGCAAAGTGTGCCGACTTGGAGCGCGTTGCCTTCTGAAACAGGAGTACCGGCGCCCTGTGTATGGACTTGGCCCGGCATTGTTGACACACGAAGAAGCTCTTTTTAATTAACTGGCTAGGAACTTAATATCTTCACATATGCAAGGCAAGTCGGCTAGCCCAGGCAACCAGATACAGCCAGCTTTGTCTATTAGTGCTGCTGCCGCGGCCTGCCAGGGAGCCTCCTAAGTCGAGGGCTTTAAGGCTAGATCTTAAGTAATGGTTTTGTACTCAAGTGTTCCTTGGGAAAATTAGGATATGCCGAGCACTGGCAAAAAGTACAAAGTGACCTAACAAATTAAAAATTGACAATAAGAAGAATAAACCAAAGGAAGTCAGATTACAATATTCAAAAGATTAATTTGAAGAACAGCATGTGACCCTGACTGAATGAGCGCTCTTTGGAGCCTTGGCAAAGTCTGAGGCTGGAATTAAACATGCCATCCGTAAGCATTGTCTGCTTCGGCATAGCCTGTTCCCGAGCCATCTCTAATAGTCAGCAACTTGTGTTTTGCTACCTTGGGCCGTATTTTAAAGGCATATTTACCATCTTAAGGTGAGAGCCGCATTCCGGTTATATCTGTGTACTTCTCAACAGTCTCCTTAACGAAATTAAGGAGAGTTATCCTAAAATTAAAATATTATTTCTTCCTATATCCATATTTTGATCTTTATATGTCAAATAAGTGTAACAGTGCCTTCCTCATATTTTTAAATGTATCATACACATCTTCAAATTTTTGCTCTCTCTTTGTGCTCTTTCATCTGGGTTCACAGATTGTCTTCTTATGAGATCGTAAGTATCGTAAGGTCAAATTCCCACCCCCGGAATTCATGTATGACTTTTCACGGAAAAATTCTGAAGGCAGGCATTATTCCCTGTTCATATTTCTGTAATCCATTAAACTTACATTATTACCCAGAAAAGATGCTCAGTAGATTATTCTTCATGTGACATATACTTTGTATTACCAAAAACTACAACATTCATTTCCCGTCACTTAAGAAATCTTTATTAAGTCACAATAGTGCTGAGTCTCTCAGCAAGACCACACTGGAGGACAAGAAGGACAATGAGGGCTGCCGACCTGAATCTTAGCTTAGCGTAGCCACTGTGGATTCCAGGTAGAAAGTGAATCTTCAGGACAGTGGAAGTCACAGAGGAAGGAAGATAGGCTAGAAGCCAGACATCGTGGGCCACCAAATAGAACCTCCAGTGCCAGGAACAGGTTACAGCTGTTGACTTGTGGCCCTAGAGGTCCCGTAAGCCATACCCAGACACCACAGGCTCTTGGTTATTCTCCACAACCCATTAGTAAGGCCCTGTTGCTGAAGATACCACTTATCTAGGTCATCAAATGGGATAATTTGAGCTGGTGCCTAATTCAGAAGCTTGACCCCTACTGACTAGCATTCACAGTACCAGAAATCACTCGGTATACTACCAGAGGGGGGAAAAAAAAACATCATTGTTTCCCATATACAAATGCTACTACCTACGGCAGTGACCTACCTGAAAGATGGACCAGTTCAACAGTGGCACAAAGGCATGGGAATAGGCAACCATGTTTTGTTATTGGATTTAAGGTCCACTCCATGAGCTGTAACTCATACATAATACCAATAAATGGACCAAGACAGGGCATGCTCCCAGGACAAACCTACTACTATCCGTCTGCTAAAGGAACATGGCAATAACTTCATTCCTAATGACATGCTGCTGCTCCAGCCATAGATATGCATGTATGTATAGATATTTATATAAATATAGACATAGATATGCATGTATGTATAGATATGTATATAATATGGACATAGATGTGTATGTATGTATAGATACATGTATAGATATGTACATAGATATGCATGTAGATATAGACACGTATATAGATGTGGACATAGATATGCATGTAGATATAGATATGTATATATATGTGTGGACATAGATATGCATGTATATATAGATATGATATAGATGTGGACATAGATATGCATGTAGATATAGATATGAGTATAGATATGTATATAGATATATGCATAGATATGCACGTAGATGCATGTATATGTATATAGATATGGACATAGGTATAAATATGTTTATGTATTTAAATAGAGGCAGATATAGCCATAGGTGTGTTATTCAACCCTTATCAAAGACACTGCTTACAGCAGACGAGAATTAGCACAGCGATCACTATTGGACAAGTGCAGAGAGTGAGAGACCTTGGAGAACTCTAAGTGGGATGTAGTCCTCAGACTCCTCCCCTGGAGGTTCAGGGATCTAGACAGAGAGAGTGTAAGAGCCAGAGGTGATGGATGAATCCAAGGAAGCAGTGTCTTCTAGAAATGATAAGACTGATTCCCACCTGAACTCGTAGACTGTGGCAGCGTGCACAAGACCTGAACAGGTTCACACCAGACAAATCCAAGCGCCGAATAGGGGGAGGGGAAACAAGACACAGGGTCCTGCCTCTAACCAAGGAGCTGTCTGCAATGGATGCCTGCCGAGAAAGGGAAAATCAGTTTTCCCCAGAGGAGCGTCACTGGGTGTATCCAACACATCCTAGAGCAGGCCCTGGAGAAAATAGTAGCTGCCCAACACAAACTGGACACCAAGGTTTGGGGGTTTATTTTTATGGGCTTTTCGTTTCATTTTGTTTTGACTTGGATTTATTTTATTTTTCATTTTGTCTTGAGAAAGAGAAAGAGGAGGAAGTTGGGTGGATGAGGAGGTGGGGAGGATCTTGGAGGAGTCAAGGGAGGGGAAACTCTATGATCAAAATATAGTATGAAAAATTAAATAAAAAGAAATATTTATTAAGCCTATACCATTTCAAAGAAATACATTGTATATCTTATAAAATACTTTCTCATGAAATTACAAAGAATAAGAAGACAGAGTTTTAAAAGGAAGGAGGAGGCTTGGGGGATTCTAGTTTAACCCACCTATTTCAGAGATGAGCTTCTGCACGGCTTTTCAAAAGTGAGAGTCTTCAAAGCTAAGTCCACAAGAGTAAGTGTCAGGCCGAGAGGAAACTGCTGGCTAGTGGTAGAATTAGAATTAGTTCTCAAATCTGGCGTCTGGTGAACTGTTCACGCTTAGGAGTTAATTGAAAGTGTTTTCAAAACATGTTTATGAATAAGAAAATCTTATGAGTTTGTCATTTACTGTACTAGGGGAGTTGCACTTGGTCACAGTTTGTCACAACAGAACTCCCTTGATAAAGATGTATTTGAAAGGCTTATAATCACAGTCATGAAACTTAGCATTTCTACCCTTTAATTCATCAATATTAATTATATATATATATACATATATACATATACATATATATATACATATATACATATACATATATATATATATTGGTTTTTCGAGACAGGGTTTCTCTGTGGCTTTGGAGCCTGCGCTGGAACTAGCTCTTGTAGACCAGACTGGTCTCGAACTCACAGAGATCCACCTGCCTCTGCCTCCCAAGTGCTGGGATTAAAGGCGTGCGCCACCACCACCCGGCAATAACAATATCATTATTCTAGAAATAATAAGAGATGTATACTAAGATCGCTGAATGAGACTGCTCATTAGAGGTTTGTTATCAAAATATTTGATGAAAATTATGATACGGTACATGATAGACCAGGCCCTTTCAAAGGATGTGTATATCAGAATATACACGGCATAATATGAAGGATTCACAAGGTATATTTGATGCAATCCAATTTCATCTTTTGAAAAGTGAAATTGCAGGAGCACACTAATATATTCTTAGAAAAATAAAACTTTAACCTACTATTTCTGAATAATGCAATTACCAGGGATCTTGATTTTGGTTTTTTTTGTTTTTTTCTTAATATTTTTGTGTTTTCTGCTACCCAGTCATAAAATAAGCATGAGTGAATATGTAGTTATATCCGGAAGACAGCATGTAGTAGCAGGTCCTCTTGGCCCTCCAGTTCTTACAGGTTTTTTTCTGTCCCATCCTGCATACTATTCCCTGGTTCTTGGGGTGGGAGGAGCATTGACATAGATGTTCCCTTTAGGGCTAAACACTCAGTAGTGATTTATTCTCAGCATTTTGATCTATTATGAGTCTCCACATCAACCACTGCCCATTGTCAAGAGCTGTGCCTCTGCCTAAGGCTAAGGGAAGCACTGGGCTGTGGATATAAACTTGGATATTCATAGGTGGTTTGACTATATCTGACTAATGAATTTTAAAGAATATTTTAATTAATTAACTAATTAACTGCTCATTTTATACAGTGTCTTTTGACCCTAACCCCTGCCAGATCTACCCCTACTCCCTCCATCTACCTAACTTCAAGTTCTGTTTTTTCTTTTTGTCTCAGACCCATAAAATTCAGCTGGAGGTCCAAGGTCATGGTAACAACGCATTAGCATCCTGACCACCATCCCCTCTGGGCATAGACCACCCCACCCACTCTCTCCGTGTCCTTCTATGGTGGGAAAAGAGCAAGGGGGATGGATGGGATCTCTTTTAGAAGGGCATTTATCTCACTAGTGAGGGCCAGTCCAAATGACACGCCAAAGTTCCCACCTCTTAATAGAGTCTTCTTATGCGAGTTCAACACGTCATTTTTAACACGTGTCGAGGAGACAGGAAAGCGGGCACCAGCATCTTGCGCTGGAGTCCACACCCAGTGCCCAACTTGGTTTGGAAAACCCTTCAGTTTGTTGGATTTCCTTAGGCCTCTATAGGCTACCTAGAGCTACGACAACTCCGCCTGAACGTTTCCTGTTACCCTTCTGTCAGTCGAGACCACCTTCCGCATTCATCTTCAAAGCTTACCTTTGCAAAGGCCTGTTAAGGGAAAGCCGTCCTCACAGGGTAACCAACCACGAGGGCTTAAAAAGCAAAGACCAGATCTCTGCTCAGACAGATGTCTGATGCCACCCGCCGTGAGAGCTGTGCCCTCCAAAACAGGCAGTACGTCTTCTTTCTATTAACCTTAGCAAATGTTTCCAAAAGCATCAAGGAAGTGCGTGCCCGATGATAATTCCTCAGAAAACAGACACGTCTTTATTTGTAAACTCCACCAACATTCTGAAAGTCAGATAACTAAAATGGAAGAGGAAGTCACATAAAGCAAGCCCTGAAAGACTGGCTGCATTCATGTGGGTTTTTTGTTTTTGTTTTTGTTTTTTTTTTGGTTTTTCAAGACAGGGTTTTTCTCTGTTTCTTTGGAGCCTGTCCTGGAACTAGCTCTAGACCAGGCTGGTCTCG
>JAQHUG010000103.1:1189249-1204786 GCA_028555095.1 Dicrostonyx torquatus | reverse complement strand
AGCTCTTGTAGACCAGGCTGGTCTCGAACTCACAGAGATCCGCCTGCCTCTGCCTCCCGAGTGCTGGGATTAAAGGTGTGTGCCACCACCGCCCGACAAGCTTCTTCTTTAAAGATGTATGTGGAGTATTTACCAACGACTATACATACTATGCCTACATTTACTTATAAATATGACTTGCTTTGGTTGTCAATTTTCAAAGTCACAAACAAAGAAAACACGCAGGCATCTTCCCACAGGTGCTTGGCTCCTTCCTTCTTCCCCTCTCCCATCTGTCAACACATGTATTTATAGATCTTTGGGTAGGTGTCATGATAAACTATAAAAACCCCAAATCCTAAACTCCAAACTCAGTTTACCCAGTTACCATTTTAAAAAATGTTAACCATGCCCGTATTCTTGCTCGAGTGGATTTACAAATCATCCCATGAGATCTAGGCTTTAGGGCCCCTCCTTTGAAATGTTCCCCATACTCTTGCATTCTTTTCCTTAGAGGTGTCTATTCAAAAATACACCTCTGTTTTTGTTTGTTTGTTTGTTTGTTTTTGTTTTCCAAGACAGGGTTTCTCTGTGGCTTTGGAGCCTGTCCTGGAACTAGCTCTTGTAGACCAGGCTGGTCTCGAACTCACAGGAATCCGCCTGCCTCCGCCTCCCGAGTGTTGGGATTAATGGCGTGCGCCACCACCGCCCGGCTACCAACTGCCATTCTTTAACCTGAATTTTTCTAAACTGAAGGTTCAGCCAGACGTGACTACCTATATTGTCGGCCCACAGTTATGCGCTGCTTTTCTCCACTATAAGCTCAGGAGAGGATTTAGGCAAAATTCCTTTATTTACCTGAACCACGGAGAAATAGCACGGTCTGTAACTTTAACTGTAGATACCGGTAGGATGGACACACACCCACCCAAGCAAATATACTAGTTTTAGTAATATACATAGGATAAAATTTTATACTATCATTTTGAAATTATTTTAATATATGTATATAGTTATTATCATTAGACATTAATCTTCTTTATCTGCAAAATGGAGACAATAGAAACTGCTTTGTAAAGTCATTGTAAGAGGTAAATGAATTAGAGAATATCAGGTATTTAGAACAGCCCCAAGAGGTAACAGACATTAACTTGACAGTTTCTTTTTAAATTATTTCTTTCACATGTTACAAAAAGATTCCTGATTTCTGAACATCCTTCGTCAAAGTCTCCTCAAACAGCCCTTCCTCTAATGTACCAGTATTCAGTGTTCATCAACATCATACTTCCAAATGTAGTTTTCAGGTAATTACTTTTCCACAAAGTGGAAATTTTATGTCGTTTATAGGACACTTACAGTGTGTGGTAATAGATATACTGTAAACGAAATCACAGGTCCCTGCAGAAAGAAGAACAAGCTGTAATTCCGAGCCTATAAGAGAGTTTTTCATAGCCCACGAGACCCGACTCCTGTGTTCACTGCCTGGGTTGTGCATGAATGCATATCATGCATTTTCTGACACTGAATCCTGAATGTACAATCCAGCACCGTTTTCCAAAATAACGGGAAATAGCTCGCTACATGTACCTTTGTATCTAAGTTCCGGTACCCAGCTCAGCACAAAAGCTCCTGTCTGTGACAGTCAGGGTTAGAAGTCCTCTCTCGTCCATCCCTAAGTGTGTTCTGGGTTGGACCAACTAAGTTTTCTCCTAAATGCATGTATTCAAAGACGGAGGAAATAGCCAGAGACATCTCATTCACTATTCAAGAAAAAATGGCTTCTTCAGGGATTTCTTGGCAGTTTCTGATTCTTACCCTAGTGATTTGAAAGGAAACCCTTACCTTAAATCTTACCAGTATACATGGAGTTGGTATGCTTAAAGTGATATTTTCTAAAATGCTGTTTCACGTGTATTCCACAGGTAACTAGTGTTACCAGATATTAATAAATATTATTTTAAAAATGCATATATATGCTAGGCATGGTGGGGAGCGCCTTTAATCCTAGCACTTGGGAGGCAGAGGCAGGAGGATCCCTGTGACTTTAAGGTCAGCCTGGTCTACAGAGTGAGTTCCAGGACAGTCAAAGCTATGTAAAGAAACCCTGTCTCAAAACAAACATACACGTACACATTTCCAAGGGTCTCTGATAAATGGATATGTGAGTCGGAAATTCATCTAGGGCTTAACACATTAGTGTGGTCCCCTGAGAGGGATCACAGGGAGCCACCCTCGGGAGACTTGGCTACAGTCTTTCCGTGTCACGCCACAACTTTCTAGTCCTAGCATCCAGGGACTGGATTTGGGAAGCTGCTTCCACCTGTAAGACACACATATTTGCAACAGCTGCCTGTATCCCTTTGCTCCATTCTGGACAGCACTGCCTTTCCTCCACTGAATTTTCAGATAAATTGCACCCCAGTAGGTAGAGGTGCAATTGATCTACCATGTCAAGTCCAGTTTCTGTTTCAGCATCAGTTGTTATGAGTTTTAGTTGATTGTTTTTTAATCTTCTTGGGCAATGTTAGACTTTGATAACACTGTGTGCTAGTTCATAATTAAATCCCACGTTAAATTACGCCAGATTCTCTATATAAACTCGTCAGTGTAACTGCACACTGCTCTCCAGTCAAAGGGCAGGAGGTTGAACTTGCAGTTGTCACAAGTGAACTTTGATGGGCCTGATGCCCGGGATGCGGTCTGCATGCTCTCATAATAAACCACGCTAATAACAGACAAAAAGACAAGCATCGCACCGTAAAAATCATAACCAGAAAAGCTTTAGGGTTTGGGTAAACCACTTTTTCCTAAGGTTTCTTACCCATAGGAAATACAATTTTTATAGACTGAATAATTTTCAGCCGTCTAAACTGGTTCTTAAATGTCACACGGTCTCCTTAGAACAGCACTGCACTCCTGTTGAAACTCTGAGACCTGAGGTGCTGGAGAGAGACAGTCAGCAGTTAAGAGCACAGACTGCCCTTGCAGAGGACCTGAGTTCAATTCCCCTGGGGCAGTTTGCAACCCCAGCAATTCCAGTCCCATGTATCCCATGTTCTCTTCCAACCTCCATGGATAACAGGCACACATGTGATGTACATACATACACGTAGGCAAGCACTCATACACATGAACTTAAAACAAAATCTTAAAAAAATAAAATCTGAGACTTAAGCATGAGGTATGATGACTCAAATGTGGGCATACTTTTACCTGCCTACAGGCACACATATTATATTGAGCCAAAGGGAAAATATGACTGCAGCTAATCTTTCTAATCTCCGTGCATCTAATTTCCCAAGGCCAGCCCTGGAGGGAAACTGCAAGTCTGTGGGCAGATATTGACCACACTGGTTCCTGTTTCTCCATGAACACTGAAAGGAACAAATGCCATCCCACCAAATCACTGATAAAGCTATCAAACACTATATAGTGTTGAACGTAGGTGGGTAAGTCTGGTAAGTTACCCAAAAGCATTTTAAGTGTGTTATTTAGAATGAGCAGTTTGATAGTCCATTCCCTGAGTTTGCCAGACTTTTCTATCGCAATGAGAAACTTTGGAATCGTCTCCTTTAAAAATAAAAGAAAATTAAGCTTACTTCCAAGGGATTCAAAGCCTCCAGCTAGGATCTGGCTTCAGGTTTCTTACACAAAACCCTTCACATAGCCTGAAGAATTTCCCTGGGCATTTCTGGTGTAATCAAATTTCATGTTTTAACTATTAAATTACAGGCATTCAATTATGTTCTCCAAATGTCTACGTAGACATCCTGAAGGCCCTTAGAAACTGTCCTTAGCCCTAAGCCGAAGCTGGCAAATGAAACCTTTTACCTGTAACAGCGAAACAAAGGCTCAACCTTCCGATCCCAGCAGGCCGTGCTGCAAAGTGGCACGCGGTGCACCGGATCCTCATTGTGTGGCATGGATTCTTTGTAACAGTGGGAGACACTGCAGAACAAAACCTACCATTACAAACGCTTCAAAAAGAACATTTTTGGCCGCGACAGAGACTTTTTGACATTATTTATTAGGTTCAAAAATGCTTCAGAAAAGCCTAACAATGGTTCTGTGGAAACCAATCCATCTGAGGCCCTTTCTGTTGTTCCGGGCAGGCATTGATTGGAAGATGGGCAGCGCCCGCAGAACAATTCCTTCTCAGCGGTCAGTGTAAGCGAGCAGTCACCACCGGCCTGGAAAGAGTCTGTGAACAAGCCATGTGGAAGCGCCGGGGTGGGCGTGAGGCTGCTGAGGAGCAAACCTTCATCAACTTCTTGGAAAACAAATGGGTAGAAGATCCCACGAGCAGAGGCAGGGGCTCCTTGGCTGCAAGGCCGCGGAAGGCGCCAGCTGCCTTTGACCTACGTTCTGTAGGGCGATGAAGATGCTTGCGGGTCATCTCTGGTGGTGTGGCAGCCAAGCCTCTTCCCAAGGCACTTCCACATATGCTTAGGGGGTCTGTGTTTGTCGAGGAGGCCAAGGGTGAGGTTTTCCCCTGCTGCCCAGATTCCGAGGAAATCCTCCAGCTGATCTGCGGGGAGGAACAGCTCTGGTTGATACTTCTGCAGAGGCCGATGGCAGTGAAGGGTCTCAACACAGGACCTGGAGGGCAAAGCAGAGTGGTAGTGGAACTCCAGCCTGGACAAGGCTCCCAGGACAGCAGCTGGGATGGAGAGAGAGAAGAAAATCCCCTGACCACCCCGTCACACAATCCAAATGCTGGCTATTCCTTTGCTGGCCCTAGGGAGAGGCTCCCGAGTACAAGACCGGTTTCAAAGGAACCTGTCCAAACCTTCGGAGGGAAAAAGAAGGGCTTGGTGACTGAAGCCGGGCACCAGCTTCTAATTCTGGGAAGTCTGTAAAGAGAAAGTTGTCGAGTCATGAATTCATCTAGCCCATGAATTAGATGGGCTAGAAATGGTCATTGGTCTGCTCAGACTGACCGCTGATGATCTGAAAGCAAATCCAAAAGTTAGCTATGCTATGGATTTTTTTAAAAGAATTTATAAAACCAGCTGAAATGCAAAAAGTAGATAACCCCCGAAGCTGAGCCTACCCAGCGTACACGCTCCCGCTGACATTAATATCCAGTTTAATTTCTATTCTTTCCCCGTTATTTCTATTCTAGCTACATTTTATGCATACAGTCTTCCATTTTTATTTGAGAAATTCTGCACATTGACCCACACACATTAGAGGTCTGTTCCATCAGTAATAAACTAAGATGATTTACACACTTGAAATCATTTCCTACAACTCTCTAATGGGCTTCTTAGTAAGGGGGAAATTCCCCAAACCTTTCAAACAGCCACAGAATTCTTTCCCAAGTTCAAAACTGTCTAAAATTAGAACGCACAGCATCAGCCTAACACTGGGTGTCAAACAGCCAATGTGTTTCTAAGGAATTAAATTGGATTCCCACCACATTGCTCTGTGCCTAGTAGGCACCGAGTATCTTCCACTGTGCACTCAATATACCTGTCAGACAGAGAAACCAAACAAGAGCAAACCTGGCTGATCCAAAGTACGAGTTATTCCTGGACACAGGAACAGAACACTGTCAAATACCGGAGTGAGTGAAAGCTTTGAGACTCGGTGCTTGGCAAAATTCTCATAACATCTATCAACATGGACCTTCCAGCCCTCGCATATGAGTCACTTAATTATTGTCCATATCCAGGGCATGAAGAATCTGCCGAAATTCTGGAGTTTAGCATAACCGGGCATGACCTAGGCAGAATGTGCTATCCTATCCCTTACGGTGAGAAACGGGCATCTTTTCCTTTGGAGTACCGCGGCAGTCACCATGGCGCATTTGACCAGCAACAGGTGACAATGTGGCCTAGCAAAATCCGGGCCGTCAGAGTCCAATCCTGAAACATCAGCTGTCCTAAGCGTCTTTGCTCTCACTGGGAACACGGTGCTTTTGTTGTCTATGTCATGTGATTGCCGATGAAAATAAATGTGTTCGTTCATTTATGCATTGGCTCACCTGTGAGAAGCTGGTAGGTGCCCAACAGCATTCGAGACATTGGGGACACAGAAGAGAATAAGGTGAGCCTAACACAGCCTATGGTCTCTTTGTGGGGGGAGGAGGGGGAAAGGAGAAGGGAGCCGACTCATGAATAAGAAATAGTAAGCTTAGAAGTCTTCATTTGGTGATAAACCCTAAGAGACAAATAAAGCAAGAAAGGAGAATAGGGAAGACCAAGTGTGCCATACGTAACTAAAGACGTGAATATGGAGAAACAAGCTGGCTGAATGTCTGAGGGAAGAAAGACCACAACAAAGTGTTTAGAATTGAGAACGTAGAAAGTGCTTCAGGCCGAAGAACCGCCATTGCCCTGTTAATCCGAGGATGTCCTGACCTGGCATCAGGGTTGGAGGTTTGAGTCCTGACTTCAAGCCTACAGTAACAGAACCCCGACAGGCCTCCCATTCTGCTTCCAAATGATGAGAAAGCAACGTTTTCCGTCTCTGTGGAGAGATCAAGTGGGTGAGAGTTGAAGGTGTATGCTCAGGTCGGCACACGGCCTTCCACAGAGAAAGACTCCACACGGGAGAGATGGCTCAGCGGATGGACCACTTGCCTCACAAGCATGGGGGCCTGAGGTAGATCCCCACAGTGCATGTGGAAATGCCCGCTGTGGGAACAGATGCTTGCAGCCCCAGAGTTGAGTAGGTAGAGATGGGAGGGTCCCTGGGATCCTCTGGCCAGCCAGTCTGATCTAATTAGGAAGATGCAGTCCAATGAACCCTGTCTCAAAAGGAGGCAGACTCCTATGAATGAGATAGGAGATTGTCCTCTGACCTACACACACACACACACACACACACACACACACACACACACACACACACGCACATAAGGTTTTTCAAAAGTGTTAACCGACTCGTATAATCTGCATCCCAT
Source organism: Dicrostonyx torquatus (assembly GCA_028555095.1). Lineage (NCBI taxonomy): Eukaryota > Metazoa > Chordata > Mammalia > Rodentia > Cricetidae > Dicrostonyx > Dicrostonyx torquatus. The sequence goes on along the minus strand of JAQHUG010000103.1, from coordinate 1,197,897 downwards.
CATTGGGTCCAGCATCCTAGAAATAAAAGATTCTCTGACTCAGTGTCTACAGATTCTTACAGAACCTGTGTTGGCATTTGGAATGAAAGCCCTCCTCACTGGGAAAACAATAACAACTCCATTACAAGAAGGCTACATAACAGCAACCCAATCCTTCTACGTAACATTTCCCAGATACCAAACATCATGGAGTCTCTACCGTGTTTAGGATATTTTTTAAATGAGTCCTCTAATTACAAGTACGCTTCATAGCACTCATTATCCTTGATTTATGGAGGAAAAGACCCAAGGTCCAAAAACACCCATGGAACTGTATCATGGCTACAGCATTGACGTGGGGGAGACCCGAGACCTGAGCCAAGGTCTTCCATTCCATTCCTTCTCTTGTACTCCATTTAAAATTATGGTGTGGCCGGGCGATGGTGGTGCACGCCTTTAATCCCAGCACTCGGGAGGCAGAGGCAGGCGGATCTCTGTGAGTTCGAGACCAGCCTGGTCTACAAGAGCTAGTTCCAGCGCAGGCTCCAAAGCCACAGAGAAACCCTGGCTCGTAAAACCAAATAAAATAAAATAAAATAAAATTATGGTGTGTATACACATGTGTATGCTTGCGTGTGTGCGCCTCCCACATTGTGCTGTACACACATGCATGGGTGGACACAGACATGTGCATGTGTGTGAAGGTCAGCAGGCAACGTCACTGGCTTGAGACAGTCTCTCTGTGGGTTTGTTGCCACTCACCACTGCCTGCACTGATGAACTTCCAAGGGTTCTCATGTTCCCCCCACCTCTCCTCCTCATTCTTGCAACACTGGGGTTACAGACATGTGCTCATGTGCCCAGTTTTCATGGATTCTAGAGGTTCAAACTCAGGTCTTTCGAATACCTTAGCCACTGAACTATTTCCCCATCCTCTGTGTCCTTTTCGGCTTTCCTACTGAGACAGCCGAAGTTGAAACATTCAATTATCCTACATATTACCCTATCCTACTAATTCACAGCTACTTTATTTGTAAAGAGGAGAGGCTAGCTGCCTGAATGTTACATGTAAGGAGACATCAAATGCTTAGCATGGAGTCGATCCTAGGATAACAGCTTAACATATATGATGTCGCCGCTACTTTTTGGTGCAACACCTACCTGACCAATAGCTTGCCATCGATACACACCTGATACCCCCCCCTCAAATGCAGCGCCAACAGCTATCCTAACGTCTCACTGATAAAGCTCTTCTCATGCTTCTAGAATATGGCTCGCCATTGATTCAATAACCTGTGGTTTTGTTATATTGAAGTTAAAACCGGAAAGTGATCAATGAAGACAAGAGAAGTTAGAAACCACAACGTGATACCTACCAGAATCTCCCTTGGAGTTGCCCAAGGGATGGTTCTGAAGTGGTATGTGTCTACCTGCCGCTTCCAGGGAAATGGCATTCACTGAGTGTGATCGCTTAAGAGGCTTATCTGCGGCTTGCATTTCCAGAAATGGGCTGGTCCAGGCCTGCTTAGGCAGTCCTCTAAGTCGCTTCTGCCTTCTTTCTTTGACAGTGGAGAACAAATCATCCTCATCTGTTTCGCTGGATGGTGATGGGGAAGGATGAGCTTCTCCATAAACGTCTTCTTCGAAAGAAACTGTGCTCGCAGGAGAGTTGGGGATTATGTACTGCTGAGTGTAAAGTAGTCCTTGACCTGTCATTGGGCTAGGAGTCCCTTCTACAAGTCCTGGAAAAGGGAAAGACATTAGTTGGAAAGAATCACTTCAAAACCATCGTCTAGATTCATGGGAGGAGGCAGGGATTGAGTTATATATGACTTTGTGTGTGTTTTCTGTTTCAAACCTGAGCGAACACGTATGACCTTGACTGGAACTGGGTCTCGACATGGGAGGGACAACGGTGGGAAGAGTGTGGAATGTGGAGACGGATGTAAAGGATTTTCGAGTACTGACCTATGTAGCAGCTACTCTATGATGCCGCTTAATCCTCGCAAGAGCCACAGCTGGATGAAACTCTTCTTATTTCCATTTTATAGTAAGCACACTAGATTGAAGCTTATCAGTGCCTCCCGCCAAAAATCAAAAGCTGTGTTGAAGCTGTGTGCACCTGTGTTTGTCATCTTCAATACCTGCGCAGGTGACCTCGTTTGGAAACAAAATTTCTAAAAATATAATTAAAGAAGAAGCCATTCTGAATTAGGGTTCATTGTGTGTATCTTTCTGATAAAACTGAGACACAGGAGGGCGTGGCTCATGGAGACACAGGAGGGCGTGGCTCATGGAGACACAGGAGGGCGTGGCTCATGGAGACACAGGAGGGCGTGGCTCATGGAGACACAGGAGGGCGTGGCTCATGGAGACACAGGAGGGCGTGGCTCATGGAGACACAGGAGGGCGTGGCTCATGGAGACACAGGAGGGCGTGGCTCATGGAGACACAGGAGGGCGTGGCTCATGGAGACACAGGAGGGCGTGGCTCATGGAGACGCAGGAGGGCGTGGCTCATGGAGACACAGGAGGGCGTGGCTCATGGAGACACAGGCAAGGGTGAAGCCCAGGGAAGATGGAGACAGGGATCGGGAGCCTAAGAACAGGAGCTACTAGAAAGAAGAAGCAGATAACCCTTCTCTAGGGCTTTCAGGCAGACCCCTTGATTTGGGACTTCTAGCCTCCAGAATGGAATGAATAAATTTATGTTTTTCTAAGCCACCCATTTTGTGACCGATTCTTATAATACCCGAAGAAGCCAACATCCATTAGAACAGGTAGCTGTTCCAAGTTCACATAAATACTAATGAACAGACTTAGAATTTCAGCCCAGACTCTCAATCCCAAAGCACAAGTCCGGTGGTGAAGACACTTCTTTAGTGTGAAAAACACATCCTTTCAAGGTGCCTTAGAGGGCTGGGGAGGTGGCTCAGTCAGGAAATAGTTTGCCTTGTAAACATGAGATCTGAGCTGGATATCTCAGAACCCATTTTATAGACAGACTGACAGACAGACAGACACACACACACACACACACGAGCACATTTGTAATTCTAACATTGTGGAATCGGAGATAGGTGGCTCTCCGGGGCTCAATGGCCAGTCATCCTAAGCAGCTTGGCTAGTCCCAGACCAAGGAGAGGGTAAATGTGAGAGAGCCTTCAATAGTCAAAGACAGCCATGGACACAGGCAGAGCAATGCCAACTTTCCCTGCTACAGACATTGGTGGCTTGGGGGAGATAGGGTGAAGGGGGCTTAAAGAGATAGTTAAGAAGCCAGTCTGACCTCTTGGCCAAAAGTAATGAGTGAGGCATAGAGAGAAAAAACAGGAAATGAAGAATAGTCTCTGTGGAAGGACAATATAGGGGAGCGTGTGTGTGTGTGTGTGTGTGTGTGTGCACATGTGCACACATGCACACAATTTTAGGATTATAGTTTGAAAGCAATTGAGATCCCTTTAGGGGTAAGAACTCTTGGAAGGGGCAAGAGAATGGACAAAGCTCATTTTACCTAATTACCAAATTCAATCTTTTTACAATTATGTGTTTTACATGAATAAAAACATAAATTTTGAGCTAAGATATGTTATTCTCATCTCAGAATAGTAGTAGAAATCAGTGAAAGCATTTCCAGTTGGAGCTAGGTGTGAATCATGGGGTTTTTTTTTTGGCAATTTACAGCTCAGAGGCTTGGGAAATTTCTCTTTCATTTACACATTCTCAGTCTCTCATTCATAAAATATGGAGAATTACAACTATCTATCTCTTCAGAAATGATAAAGCACAGACTAGACAGTGTGTATAGTGTAGAGCATAGCTGGTGTGCAGAAAATAAATATTAAATATTGACATTATTACATAGTAAAGTCAAAGCTAACATGAAAGAATCATTCTTAAATATAAAGATGGAAAAGCATACAATAAAAACAACAAAATTTGAAGAAAAATGAACTAAAATCCGCAGTTCACATGCTGGAATTTCTATGAATCTTTATTTAGACAAAAATAAAATTTAAAGAGTCAAAAAATAGTTTAGCCTTCATAGTGCCGATGGATTTAATGACAAGTCTTGTCAGATGGCAGTGACTTAAAAGGAGGTCTTCAATGGGGGAAGGAGTGTAGAGAAAGAGAAATCTCCAGGGCTTTGGAATCTCCTCGGGTTGAGCGCTATGCAGGCTAATTTTGAGAATGGAGGGGGAACTTGCAAAAAGACATTGAGTCTGTGACAGTATGGCCAAATGAATTGTGTCCTCTAGAAAATCTATTCCAGCCCAGAACTTCAGTGGCTGTGAATCTGCCCTTAGTTGGAAACAGACTCTTTACACGTAAGAGTCAAGAAGAGGTCACTGAGGTCGTTCTTAATTCAATATGGCTAGTGTCCTTATAAGAAGAGAAACAGAAGCCTGGTCTACAAGAGCTAGTTCCAGGACATGCTCCAAAGGCACAGAGGAACCCTGTCTCGAAAAACCAAAATAAAAAAAAAGAAGAGAAACAGAGATGCAGCTATAGAAGAATGTCACGGGATGGGAGAGACACAATTAAAGAGGTGTTTCTAATAGTGAAAAGAATGGCACGAATTGCTCCCAAAAGCTAAGCATGCATTGGATAAATTCTCCCTCAGAACCTCAGCAAAGCTTTGACTCTTGCTCGAACTAAGAAAACAAAGTCTTTTGGCTTAACCTGCCCAGCTGGTGGCAACTTGCCACAATGGGCACAAAATTATTATACATTATCGCTCTAATTTGCATATATCATCCTAGAGGATTTACTAATAAAACTCTTTCCCCTAAAACATAGTGTTCATCTTTTGAATACAGGTAAGATAAAGAGTCGTGCAATGGGAAGGGGGAAAACTGGATTGGATGGCTTGAGTTCTACTATGGGGAAGAATTGGGCTAACGCATCAGGAAATATACTGTGTATATTGAGCCACGTGTGGCCAAGAGGATACTGGTCATGCTAACTACCACATTCTGCCAAAGCCATAACAGTGTACACTGAAGGTCAATCATAAAAATTACTCTCTGCTGTCCCAGTAAAGTGGGTTATCCTGAGAGTATCTGTCCCATTTGAAGGGATCAAACGTATTTCAATCCTATTATTGCCAAGAAGAAATGGAGAATCCAGAACAAAAACAGCCATTTTAGAGAGAACAAAATTGTTGAGTGCAAAACTTTTTGACTTTTAAATGATGGTATCTTGACTGGGTGGTGGTGGCCCATGCCTTTAATCCCAGCACTCAGGAGGCAGAGGCAGATGGATTGCTATGAATTTGAGGCCATCATGGTCTACAAGAGCTAGTTCCAGGACAACTAAGGTAGTTAGAAAGAAACCCTGTCTTGAAAAAACAAAACAAATGGTGGTATCTGTTTAGTCTTCTAATTATCTAATGAATAATATATATGACACACTTATCCTCTGAATGGGCACAAACCACCAGTTTCCATCTTTGGCACATAACCAGACCTATGAGTGCCACAACAATTCACTTCCTTCTGTAACATCTTTACCATAGAACATAATTTTACAAATATTCATCCTGAATCAATGGGAATGGGGAAGTGCATTTGTAATCTCTGTTTACATGCAAATCTTAGATCTAGATATCTGGTCTACCTCCATCACATTAACGTGAATGTCTCATTTTCATTTTAGTTGACTTATTATTGCATCTTAAATCCCACAATTTGATGTGGTAGACAAAAATTATCAAGCTTTCCAAAATGCAGAGAAACATTTAGGATGTTTCAAACTTGTAGCTTTGGGTTCCTTGGTCCAAAGGGGAAATGAATATACTATAACCATGGTATTCACTGCATTCTGGTTTGGTTGTTCAAATATTGCGAATAGGATGTAAGGTGAAGCACTTCAAATACATCCAATTTCCCTTCCCATCCAAGAAGTTAGGGATCAAGAGAATTTAAACGTTATCTGAGACTGACCACTTTCAACATCCAACTCTGTGGAAATACTTTGAGACATTAAATCACCCCTTCGCATCAAATATTCCACCCCTTCTTCATATTAGGTATTCTAATGTATACAAGAAACAATAAAACCACCATGTATTATGTATTAACATTAAGATGAGTGGTCACTGTGCTTATTTATTTAATTATTTGACCAATATTTTTAAGCATTGCCACAGGTTGGATACTGCTCAATAAAAGCAATAACTTGAAGACAAAATTTTTCAGCTGATTTATAGTAAAATGAACTTGAGCCTATAAAACCATATTTTGCTAATTCTTGAATCTGTTTCTGGTATCTCCTACGATACCACTGGCAGGTGACCTGCATTAATAGAACAACCAGTTGCCTTGGTCTCAAATAGAGAAAGTGTGTTCAAAGTTCTTTTGCAACCTTCAGTGGCGTTTTCCCCTTAATTTCCCTTCCTAGATAATGACAAAATTTAAGTCATATTCCATAGCCCGTGGGTTGAAGTCCAGCACTTCTTGGTAGGTTACACCTAAATCTAATTCAATGTTTCCCAACCATAGCTGTACATTAGATAATATACATTAGACAACAACATGTTAGATATGGTTTTTTTTTTAATACGGATCATGTCCTACCATTGGCTAAACTGTGAGACCCCACTGTGGTTTCAAGCATTAAAGCAATCAGTGTGGAGAGTCCTTGATCTGTGAACATTCTAGGGGTGTCCAAGGCCACTGTCAGTTTTTATTCTGAAAAATAATCATGAACATGAGCTGAAAAGTCAGTACCCCTTTCTCTTCGGGCATCTTCCGCATCCAGACACCTCTCAGAATCCAGCATGTGCACGTCATATAACTTGACTGTTCCTTTACATCTTACTTGGTTTCGTATCAACAATCCCACTTGAGCCTCACTAACCTCTCTGCCTTATTCATTTTACTAAGACACTGAGGCTGAGAAATAAGTAATCATCTTGACTGTATCACCAGCTGAGCCAAAAGCAGGATCCAGGTCTTTGAATTTGGGGTGACATTTGTTTTGCTACTTCACAATCCATGCTCGTGGTACCTGCTCAAGGATACACATGACTGCCGTATCCTGGGCTTGATGGAGTGCCTATGATGAGGGCAGCTAACAAATACTGGGCACTGACCACAGGCTAGACCATGCCCTACCATCCAAGTCTTAGCCATAAAAACACAGTCGGAAGTGTGTCTAATACAGAGAAGTAGAAATCCTCATTCTCAAAACATAGGCTAAAACTGGCCATAAATAAAACCGGCAGAGCCAGGCTCTGAACCGATGCCTTCTTCGTATGAGATCCCTCATTCAAAGCTGGCTCTCAGACTCCTGGTGTAGGGATACATAGCTCATCAGTTCTAGCTGTGTGTTTAGCGGTGCTAGTGGTATTGGTGACTTACCGAAAGCATTTTACAAAACCAACTTCTTCTTCTCTTTGCACTGCAATTCACTTTGATGAATCATGATAGATATTTTGGGAGGCAGGGTGGGAACAGGCCTAGAGAGTCTGCAACTCTCTTTTTAGACCACGGTTACATATTCAGTTTCAATTCCATACAAAGGCAAATGTGTTAACTTTCAGGTCTTTGGTCCTTTTTAGATAGAGTATGATCTTCATCCCTTCACACGGCCACTCCTCTCAGCTTCCGTGTGTCTTTGCTTCCAAGGTGTTATCTGCACTCCTACCACATTCCTAACTCTGTCATGTTTATGCTATGAAAGACTGGCAGAAACACTGACCTAAAACACAAGAGGCAATTAACTCCCCCAAACTCATGATATCATTTAGGTGTGACTAAAGACTAAACCTAATTGCTTTTGTTCCCTCACATCTAAACATCAAACATTGATCATAAATACACTCTCCATTCTATTAAGGCCATAAAACCACCCTCCTGTATTATACCCTTTGAAGGTATTCCTAGACTGTAATGAAGTCTGTTGCCTCCCAGCCATGGGCTAAGACTCTCATTTGAGCTAATGAGTTTGAGTACAGGGGAAGTGAAGTATGCATCAGGTCTTCATCTGATGGAGAATAGATGTCAGGCACTCAAAAGCCCTGAATCCAGCTGTTTGAGTCAAATCTATGTTTTAGCCCTTCCTAAGTCTTACTTAAGTTTTCCCAATCCATGCACTGGAAATTATGTTACCTACCTTGGGTGCAGATAAATTACTTAATAAAATAAGACCTAGAGCAATGCCAGGCAGTGTACACATTTTAGCTGTTCTTACTGTGGTTGGTTAAAACTGCTGTCCTTTCTTAAAGGCTGTGGAGTAGACTCAGTCCATTTAGTGATTGCCACATAGGTATGAGGGACTGAGTTCCAGTCTCCCAAAAGTCAGGTATAGTAGTTGTCCCTTGTAATCACAGTACCGAGGAGGCAGAGATGGGAGGATCCCTGGGGCTTGCTGACACACCAGCATGCCCCATCGGGTGCTATCCAGGTTCAGTAAAGACTTTGCCTCAAAAACATGGTGTAAAGCATAGAGAAAGACCTCTAATGTCAAGCTACCACCTTCACATGCAAGCACATGCTTGCATATATGTACACATACACACACAAATGAACAGCACACACACACACACATACACACACACACACACACACACCTCTTTCTCTCTTCCTCTTTACATCTCCTGGAAAAATACACAAACAATCCAGAGACTTGTCTTTTTTTTTTTGGTTTTTCGAGACAGGGTTTCTC
>JAQHUG010000103.1:1161503-1187718 GCA_028555095.1 Dicrostonyx torquatus | reverse complement strand
ACGTTTGAGGGGCACCTGTAGCATTAAGGAGGCAGCGTTAGGATGGTGGAGAGACACTGCCCCAGTAGAACAAAGCTGGATCCGAACCCACATATTTCAAGAAACAGGTCCTCCGGGGAAGCAGAGTAAGGGGAGCTCAAAGTCCAGAAGAAAAAATAAAAGAACATGAGTGAATTGAAGCCTCTGGGGCCACAGCCAAGAAACACACAGCTCATCTGGACACAGCACCTAGCTGGGCTAACAGAAAGCACGCACTAAAAATGGGCCGATTTTATTGCAAATACTTAGTTCATCTCACTTATGGTTAAATGAAGAGTTGCAAGGCATAGCAAAGGCAGGTAAAACCACACTCTGAAGAAAAAGAAGCATGTTCAGATACGACACCAACATTGGCATTTTCTGATCATTTAAGATAGGTCTGATTAGCATAAACTCTGATGGAGAAAGGGGAGGACAGGAAAGAATAGCTGGGTGAGGGAAGAAGAGAGATGAGAACTCTAAGAAAAGCTAAAAATGAAGCGCCTGAACTTTAAAACACTGTGGCGGGAATAAAAACGTCTTGGAGAGACTCATCTATAGACTGGATCCAGCCGAGGGAATGGGGGAGAACCAGCGAGTCTGGAGATGGGTATCTCCTCAAATCGAAATGGAAAGAGAAAAGCGAACCTTCTAAAAGAGAACAAGACATACAAGGAAGGAGACAACTTAACAATTTCATACACATAACGAGAAAACCAGACAGGGGAAAAAGAGATGGAGGCAGAAAAAGTGTTTGAAGTTAGGACTTTCCAAAGTCAATGACAGCAGATCGATGCCAGCATCGAAAAGAACATCAAGCAAGATTAATGCAAAGCGGAGACTGAAACCCCGCACTGAAGGTCATCACTCTTGCACTGCAAAAGTCAAGCACAAAGAGGAAAAAAACGTGTAAATGTGTGTGCATTTGCACATGTGTGCATGTCATCATGTCATTTATGCAAGTGCATGTGGACATGTGTATGTGTTTGTGTATATGTACAAGTTCGGGCATCATTCCTAAGGTATCATTACTTTGGGGTATTTTTTTTTTTTTTGGTTTTTCGAGACAGGGTTTCTCTGTAGCTTTGGAGCCTGTCCTGGAACTAGCTCTTGTAGATCAGGTTGGTCTCGAACTCACAGAGATCCGCCTGCCTCTGCCTCCCGAGTGCTGGGATTAAAGGCATGCGCCACCACCACCTGGCTTATTTATTTATTTTTTTTAGACAGGGTCTCTTACTGGCTTGAGAAGCTGAGTCAGCTGTACAGGGATAGATCTCTACCTTCCCAGTGCTGGCACTACAAGAGCACGGATGCAGAGGACCAAACTCAGGACTTTGTGCATACACAGCAGGCACCTAAAGCTCCAAGCCATTTCTCCAGCCCTAAAGAGACTCTTGAAATAAAGCAAAGAAGAGAAAACACTGTCTTAAAGAAGAGCCAGAGAAAGAATCACGGGAAGGGACTGATACAAGACCGTAAGAATATTTAATAGCAATTTGTTTGAAAAGTCACAACAAGAATAGACTCAAGTGTTTACATCATAAAAATAGAAAATAATTTGTAAGGTAATTAGCATGATTGAGCCAGTCCATACTTCTACACATTTCAAGGCATCATTTGCATGTAATGTATATGGTATTCTTGTTTGTTAAGTAAAATTATTTTATATAAATTTGCAACAGAAATAAGCAATCACATACTAGGAAGGTGAGATGAAATTATTTGAAGTTTGGCAGACAAAAATAGACACGGAGTTCTATATCTAGAAAAATGATCCTTTAACATTAAAAGGATAAATTTAAAATCTCTGAGAATAGCAGTGGCCACAAAGCAACTGAAGGAATTCTTTCCCAGTCGCACTGTCCTGGTAGAGACGTCAGAGGAAATTAGAGATAAGAAGCGGAGTATAGATCATAAATCCAGATCGCATGAAGAAAGGCAGAACGTGGAGAAAGGACCGATACAATAGTCCTTCCTCCTTACTGTTAGTTGACCCGCCACTAAAGTTCTGAAACAAAATATAGTCCCAACTTCATTCCCACATGGCCTCCTCTGCCACGTGTCCTGACTCCTTTCTCTGGCATATCTGTATTCAGACAGTATAGCATGCAATATATGTGGTTTCTCCTAAGTTTAATAACCCTCACCAGAATGCAAGTTTGGCGACGGCACATGCAAATTCTGAATTATATCCCTGGCATTTATTAGACACTCAAAAATACATTGTGGGACAGACAAATGAGGGAAGGAGTCTCCTGCCTCTCTGAGGGACGAGCATCTGTATGAAGGCTACCAGCCTCCATGTTCACCTCATCAGACACCACTTCCTCTTCCTGTGCCTTGCCTAGGGATGACCATTTCACCTCTATGGGAATGACCCAGATCCATCAGCTCATCCCATGCATCATCCCAGCTCTAGAAAACACACTGTCTGTCCGCGAGCCAAGAGGGCAAGCAAGGTTCATCTCAAACTACAGTTCGTCAGAAAGTTTTGCGATGCCAGGTTTTTCGATGAAGAATTTGAAGGCGGTGTTGAGGTTCACTGATGTCTGCCAGGAATGTGAGAAAATGCAGCCGTCGGGAGCAAGGTGGCCGTTTGTCGAGACTCTGCTGTCTACAAGGGTGCCCATCCCTGCCTTTGAGGGAGAAGGATACACCTGCTTTTTATTTCATTGGACCATATGGTTCTCCAGCAAAATTTCATGAAGGCACCCTCTCTGTACCCCAAGAAAACTTCAGGTCCTTCACACCCGGGTCACACTCCTCACATGACACCACCTCTTCCCACAATACCAAGAGTCTTGTTAAACCACGGGAACGTTTCCACCCGGCACAGATACATATAGACTGTTGCATCTTTAAATTTACAAACATGTTTACTGTGAAATTCAATTTAAAGACAGGTGGGACGTGGTGGCACATGTCTTTAATTCCTGTCCACAGGAGGCAGAGGCAGGCAGGTCCCTGTGAGTTTGAAGTTGGCCTTGTCTACACAGCAAGTCCAGACCATGCAAGGCCTACTTGGTGAGACCTTGTTTGAAACTAAACAAATAGAGCAACGACGGAAAGAACGTTGGCCTGAGAGCCTGAGCGTGTGATTGAAGCGTCAAACCACAAGTGTTTTCATTATCGTTTCTCCATCCGTACAAGAACGAAAACGATGGCTAAAATATTCTCTACCCACCACCCCAAAGTCTGTGAGCCTCCAAGTGAACTTTTTAAACTATACTTTCAGGAAACTTAATTACGTTCATGTTTATATATTGAAACATTATATTATCATTTTACATGTCAAAAATATGGGCTGAGGAAATTACTGGCTAAAATGCTTGCTACGGAAGCATAAGGACCTGATTTCATATCCCTGACCCTCACATAAAACTCCATGTCTGGTGCGCCTATATTCCCAGCACGGAGGGGAGTGACACACGGATACTGGGGGCTCACTGAGCAGCAGAAATAGTGCACACCAGGTTCGTTACATATCTTAAAAACATATAATGGAGTCAGAATCAAGGAAAACATCCCAGCATCAGCCTCTGGTCTTCTCATGCTCCCTCTTGGGTGAGTTCACTAGAATAGACATGCAAATAAACACATAAACAAATACATACACACACAGCAATTTCATATGTCACAACTTCAAAAAACCAAAACATACTGCCAGACTCACCCTATTTCAGTATTACGGAAATACGGAAGCTCATTCATTCTCTTAAGAGCACTGGGAGCTTAGAAGTGGATTCTATTTCTACTTTGACTGTTTTAACAATATTATAGACAAGACGACTATGACAATTCTTCTGCGTGTTCTCTGCTTCTCCAGCAGTCAAGCCCTAGATAGGCGTGCTTACCTCTGTCCTTACTACAGAGTTTCCTGCTTCATCCAAAAATGTTCCCACCAACTTAGACCGCCACCAGAAGCCTACTCAGCTTCCTCCTCTCTCACGCCTTCTCCATGCTTGCGGCTGCTCATCGTCAACACTTTTTGTTTGTTTGTTTGTTTGTTTGTTGTCCTCTTGGGGAATATAAGATAGTAATTCCGCTGTGGCTTTACTTTGTGTTTTCCTAAGAAAGAACAAGCTCGACCACTTTCTGTCCCACTAAATCTTTCCCTGGAATGGTCTGCATTTGTCTGATTATGGACCGAGCTTCCAGCCCTTTCCGCTCTCCTGTTCTGTGCCTTCAAACCAGCTGGAGCATAGTGACAGGCCAGCAGAACACAGTGGGGGACATGAAGGTCACCCAAAGCGTTGGTAGTCTGCCTGGAAATCAGTAACCAGGAGCTGGCCTTCAGGGGTCGAACCCACACAATTCCAATCTAGTCAAGCCCCCATTTTGCATACAAGGAGGTACTAGGATAATCCCTTCATCTTAATGACCAACTTAACTTCAGGCACAACCGGCTTGATGGACAAAAGGCTGGTGCTTCCTGCCTGGTACCACTTTGAAGGGTGCTCAGCCTTCTGTGAAGTTGTCTTCACAGCTCTTGTTTTGCCCACTTGAATGTGTGCACTGTATCAAACGGTCTTTTAAAACACAGAACTATACTAGAAAACGGGGAGGGAAATTTATAAACATTGAAAACCCCAGCATTTAATGGTCCTGGGGAGCCATTCTTCATTGCATTTACTATGTAAGGAAAGCCCGAAGTCTTCTACTAAATCTACAGAATTTGACTCAGATGGTTCTTGGTTTCGCAAATAATGATTCTGATGAATAAAAGCCAGGGGGATGATGGGAGGGCAAACATCACACATGGAGCCAGAAACAAGCGCAAAAGGAATTCAGGCTGCCTCCAACCCCAGCCTCTGTTGGCAGCATCACCCGAGATCTGTGTCGATATTATTTTGAAATTTAGAGCCTCAACTTGTGTGAACATGAATCTGCATGCTGAGTTCTCGCACGCCTCCGTGAAATGGCAAAAAGAACCCAACCGACCCTATTCTTGCCTTAAAGCAACGCGCCGGAGAAGGCCTGAAAATAAACCATCTATGCTTGATTAATTAGGTTTGTAAGTATTGTTTCAGAACCAAACAATATTTCTAAAGATTTCAATAGTTCAAAGATTGCCCTATGGCCGTCTGGCCAATACATCTTCTAACACACACAGTTTACAAGCATTTTTCTTCCCAATACGTTGTCTTTGGTTGGTGCGACATTGTCTGAGTGCAGGGCTATTTGGGTCATGGTGGTTTTCTCCTCTGCACAGCGGTGGTGCTGAGCACAGCACTTTGACCATACATCTTCCATGTCATTTCCATCAAAGGCACATGACACTTCCTGGTGACCAATCAGGAGCGGGCCGGCATCCTAACAGAGGGCATATTGGCAAGCCAAGCTTTCTTAATGACAGCCATTGTTTGGGTCCAACAAAAGGGAGGTCCTGAATATTAACATGTGGCCTTGTGTAAAGGTCACCGGTATGGCACATCCATCATATCTCACAGCTGAGAAAGGGAACTCTATATGTTCTGTCCAAACCCACTGTTGTCGAAACAAATGTAGCGGCCTGACAGCTGATGCCAACCAGGCAAATGGGCTTGAGTGATGATCACCTCTTTATATATCTTTTTGCTCCTTTGAAGAAACAACAGACATTATGGTGAGGGATAGTAGTTGAGGAATATACCTTGGGGACGCGGGGAATTTCAATAACCAGGCAATCCAATTAAAATACCAATTTAAGAACGCGTCATCATTAGGCCAAATGGCATCTGCTTCTAACGGGAATAACTTTCTGTTCTGGAAAGAGAAACCACAACCCAACATCTTGAATATTCTTATCAGCAAACACTAATGGATCGATGGAAAACCTATCAATAAGGTTTTGAGTATTAATATAATTGGAAGAAAAGACTCAGGGTCTAGCCTCATTGACAAGACTTGTATCATTTAGTTAAAGGTTTAATAAAGTGAACCACAAAGGCAGAACTGTGTGGAGCTCGGTAGTGTCTCATGCACTTAGCGGCCCACGAGGGACCACAAGATAAACTTTCCTGCTTGCCGATCTCGGTTAGAGAAAGCTCTGTTTAGTAGCAGGAATACAGTGATGGCTACTGCATATTGTTGCTTAAAAATAAAAGTTTATTGCCTCTTAAAAGATGACCAGAAAGATTAATGAATAAGAACGGATGTCTCCGCCTTCCCTCTGGCTGTACTAACATGGGAGGGGGCAGGTGGGTAGAGGAAAGCAGGAGAGAGCAGGTCCCTTTCCTTTCCACGGGGAATGAATACCGTACCCTGACTGTCAGGCACCCCTTTCCATCTGGAACGTTCTCCCCAGTCCCTTCCTCCCCTAAGCATCCTAGTCCTCTTGCCGTTCTTTTTCCGTTTGGATCCATCTGCTGCACGTTCTCATGGTTCCCTGAATTTGTTTGATCCTGACTCTCAACATCTGAAAGTGTTTGTTGATAATCCTGTCTTTCACAGTCGCTCCAGGCTCCCAGGGGGAGAGAGGCAGAGTGTCTACTTGATCGCTGCGGATGCTCTAGAAACACCTGTGTATAAATGGTAAGCTACAAAATTAAAATAAGATCCAAATCTGGTTTGAGCACTTGTTGACTTAAAATAGGTCTCTTCTTTTCATCCTTTCCTATTTTTTTTTTAGGCAGGGTCTCTCTGTATAGCTTCAAGTTCTCCATCCTCCTGCCTCAACCTCCCGAGTGCTGGGATTACAGGTGCATACCCTCGCACTTGGGTTAACATGTAATACATTTCTGTAAAATGACAGAAATTCTCAGACACACAAACTGCAGCAGTCTGCACTTATTATCCTGCAAATAAGGAATTAAGGTCTTGAGGATGCACGCCGTTCTTTCAGAACAAGGCCTTTGATAGGGAACAGGAAAAAGGCAATTTTTCTGGCCCGCAAGTTAACGCAGGAGGTAAAGGCACTCGCCTACACACCTGAGCTCGGTCCCCAGGACCCACATGGCAGAAGGAAAGAGCTGACCCTAGAAAGTTGTGTCAAGATCTACAGAGAGGGGATAGGGAGGAAGAGGGGAGGGAAGGACCGATGGGGTGTCAGAGCAGAAACCATAAGGGACACTTACTTCCTAGAAAATTAGTCATATATTTTGAGAAATATTTTGAGTAAGTCTGTCCATGATACAGATGTATGCATATGTGTGTATACATATATATGTATATATGCATGTATATGTGTACATGTGTGTATTTGAATATATATGTATATATGTGTATATATGTATATGTGTATATATGTATATATGTGTATATATGTATATATTTATATATATGTATATATGTGTATATGTATACGTATGTATACACACACACACACACACACACACACACACACACACACATATATATATATATATATATATATATCCATATCCAGACACCAATCCACTTGTCTTAGCCTCAGACTTTTTCTGCACTCAGAAAATGGTCCACTTAAAACAGATTTGCTCTTCAAGGCCAGAAGTCAGCACCAAGTCGTCTGTGCAAGCCCGGCCTGTGCACAGGCTCACACCGATCTCCCTGTCTTCCAACCGTCTCTTTGGAAAAACTTCGCGGAACACATTGTAACTTCGACAAGTATTTCTTTTGTTAAAAAAAAAAAGGCAAGTTGCTAAAGGAAAGAATATTCATCTTCATCCTCTTCTGAGTCTAACAGGGAGCCCAGTGTGTGAACTCTCAAGAGACAGTGGCTAAATCCATGAACATACAAAACAGCCATTCTAAGATCTCAAGCAATTGTCTTAAAGTCTATATGAAATGCTACATTGCCCTCCACTGTGATTATGTTTCCTTCTTTCTGCTCCCCCACTCCGTCCAAGATCTGTGATCCTACAATTGTAAAGGTTTGAAAGGGAAGCCTTCCTGTTTCTAGATCTTTCTCTTTTCTAACCACACAGGGGACAGGGCTCCAAGATGGTATCTCATTCTTCGACAGTAGCTAATTGGTACAGGTTCATGCATCTGGGCCACACTTGGCCAATCAGATTCCTTCAGTGGGCTTCTGTTCTTAGGGCCTCAAAAGCCATATCTTTATAAAGTTTTATAAAGTTAGATGTTGACATAGACTCAGGACAAAATTTTAGGTCTATATTAAAAAGACTACAAATGAGGAAATACGATAAGCAATAAGAAACACAGAGAGCCCAGGCATTCAAAAGACTCTGGGTCAGATCTTCCCCGAGGTCCACCGTCTTCCGAATTTCATGTATTTTAGCTCTGTACACCAGCCTCTCCCTTTGACTAACACCATTCAGACCAACTCTATGATGTCAAGTCAAACATAGCTTTTAATAAAACTATATCAGATTTGCCACTACTGCATCTGTGAGCTTGGTCTCCAGTCCACAAATGTCTTCTCATGCAGATGCCATTGGTCTACCCTGTGCCCTTGCTTAAATGGCGTACTAGGAGAAGCATCCCAGATAAACGGTGAGGACATGCTCATAAATGTGACTCCGTGTTCCACCATCTCTGGCTGAATTCAGAAGGCCGCATGATACTGACCAGGCCCCAGGTGAAGAGAACATGCGATCCCGTGTTTGCTATTGATTCGTAAGACTGGTGCTCGGTTCTGCTCTATGTGCCCCGTTCTCCAGATGGCGAAGAAATAGGTTTCAAGGAATTAAGTTACTTTTTTAAGGTTGCCCAATGCTATGGTAGAAGGAATTACGTAATCTCAGCATAAGATAGAGAAAATGTTGCTTTACAGTCTACAGGCACACATTCATTCCCCAAGCCTCCCCCAGATTCTGACCCTTTTCTCTTCCACCCTTCCCCTTGTGTCTGAAATCTATAGCCCTCCTTCTCATTTGGAGCAGGCCCTTATCCTCTCTGCCTCTGCTTCTCATCAAAACGAAAGACAGAAATAGTTATTCTGTTCGTCCAGCAAAAAGGAAATTAATGGTTGATTAGATGCCTGTTCCACACAATGAGAAGAAAAACCAGTCTTCATGGTGAATTATTGAATTAGGGGGTAACTTTCAGTGCCACTATGTCTACACAAAGCCAAGCTCCCCATAGATGCAGTCAAAAAAAACAAAAAGAGAGAGAGAGAGAGTACAGTTTAGCAACATTAAAAAAAAAAATGAAGTCAATTGATCAAACAAAAGACGGAGAAACAGATGTCAAGACCGTAGCACAGTGACAGCCTGGCAGAGCTCACAAATTTCAAGATGGGAGTAAAGAGAAGACAGTTCCTGACGCGCACACGTATGCGGAAAAACAGAAAACCAACCAAATATGACGAGGGAAAAGCAGATCCATTAAACTGTTCGTGTCAGGGTGTGCGTTCCTCTTTCCACTGCTACTTCTATTTCATTTTGAAAACCCAAGTTTAAGATCAAAATCAAGAATAAACAAAGACAGTGCCCAAAGCTGTCAAGATACCTTTCCCAGCCCAGGATATTAAAAAGACACCACCATTCTGTTGATAAGTCTGGCATACGACATATTGCGATGGAGTCTCTCAACATGCCTTCGATCCATATTCACCGAGTTAAATATTACCCTCGTTTTCAATGACGCACAGAGGTGTATTGAGATTCACTTTATCTAAAAAGTTCTACATCACAGAACTCATTTGCTGTCCGCAAGGATACCAGAAACCAGGCAGTTTTCTCTTTGACTCTTCATACACGGCTATTGGGCATGATTGATTCAAGGCATACATACACGCACCGAGTTTTTAAGACAGTGGCATCTAATATCCTGTATCATTTCTTTGATTTGCGCTTCAGTTATGAACAACACTGTTAGGGCCTGAACACTAAGTGAAACTACAGTTAGTTTTCATGGGGAGCAGGCGAGGTGAGATGCTGACTTCTGAACACTTCCCAGCTCTGCCAGGAATGAGAAACAATTTATGAAAATCGCAAGTCTTCGTTAATAACTCATTAATTTAACTCACACCCCCCTCCCATGATTCTAAAAGAACCAGACCCAGGGGGTACACAAAGCGAACACTGAAGATAAAGTGGGAAGTACCATTTTGTAAACTGAGTCCCAAGCCCCAGGAATAAATACACCGCTGCCCCTGACTTCTGCTACCTTAACTACGCCTGGGCCATAGGGAAGAGTGCTGAGTGCTGTCTAGTTTTAAACGCCCTGCTCATATTTCGGTCTTTTCCATATTCTTATTTTCAAAGTTACTATTTGTTTTCACAAAAATAAGCTCGTTGTTTTGCGAGGTTTTTTCCCCAAGTCCCCTCTTTCCTATTACAGCCACAAACTGTCCCAGCCACTACAGACAAAATAATAATAATAATAATAATAATAATAATAATAATAATAATAATAATAATAACTGTCGTAAGAAAAATTAGAGAATTCCGTGGAAGAAAAAAACAGCCACATAAGATGATCTGTGGGCTACACAGCTCCCATTTCTTTGCTCCTTCCAAACGGCCCAGTCCATGTAGGCATTAATGAACCTAACATGGGTGTCAAACTGTTTCCAAATTAACCAAATGCTTACAGAAGTTATCCCAGAAAACCTGAAGAAAACGCTAGAGAAAACCATAATCTGGTTAACCAAAAATGAACCAAAATGTGCTTTCCAGAATAGGGGGCTCCCTGTCGTTCAGGGTTGACTTGGAGCAATTACCCAAACAAAACAGTTGGCGCCTGTATTGGCGACAAAATACGCATGAAAATTAAATTTAGGCTCTGGGACTACCCTTTTGGGGGCCATAGAAGAGCTGATTACATGTTCACAGCTGGAATTGGTGTTGGCAGGGAAGGCTTTATTCATTGGCAGAGGGAGGGACTCCCTTCTTGAGTGACATCGGGGTGGCAAAGCAAGGGTGACAGCATGCCACGCATCTGATGCCGACAGAGCTAGAGGCCCTGGCCCCGCGCTGCTTGGATCTGGCAGCAAACTAGAGGTTCTCTCCATTGAGAAATCAGTGCTGTTTACAGGGCATGCGTGTCTGCTCTGGTACGGGGTCCTTCCCGCGCGTTATTACATGCTCATCACGCGCAAGGCATTCGGCGAGTTTTCTAGTTGGAAGGCCGCAGATTTGAGCCAAGAGGTCAGCCAGTGTTCTGAAGAACAGGAAGGGTGTGCCTTGCAAGACTGAAGTGGAAGAATGAAGCTGGGGCTCGGTGGTAGAGCACTGGCCTTGCATGCACAAAACCGTGGGTTCAATCCTTAGCACTGGAAGCAACACACACACACACACACACACACACACACACATACACAATCACACACCACAGAGCTCAGATCCATAATAAAAGACTGAAACTGTCTTGGGACAAGGTCTCTGCGGAAGTGTGTGCTCTAATGGGCACCTGACAATTGTATTCGAGTTTTCTGATGGCAGAATGTGAAATTGGCCCTAATCCTTCACGTTACCTTTGCAATGTAACACTACCCAGTTTTCAGATAAAATGTTCTCCCCTCTTTAACCTGAATTGGATCTACTATTTATTTTGCCCAACAGAATATGGCAAAATGATAAGTACTTTCTACAGTGATGCAGACGGACAAACATTGGCCCAGTGAACAGACAACAGTGCCCCAAGGCAAGAAACAATACATTCTGAGTGATAATAGCCAAGTTTATCTAGAACTTTGATGTTCTATAAATAATCAAGCATTGTAGTAGCTAATTTAGTTCTCCAAACAATCTAATGAGGTGCTTCTGCTTCTTCTTCCTTCTTCTTCTTCTTCTTCTTCTTCTTCTTCTTCTTCTTCTTCTTCTTCTTCTTCTTCTCCTCCTTCTTCTCCTCCTCCTCCTCCTCCTCCTTTTCCTCCTCCTCCTCCTCCTTCTACTTCTTCTTCTTCTTCCTCCTCTTCCTCTCCTTCACCTCCTCCTCCTCCCCCTCCTCCCCCTTTCCCATCTCCTTCTTCCTTCTTCTTTCTCCTCCTCCTCCTCTTCTACTTCCTCTCTACGTCCTTCCCTCCCCACCAAACCTCCTCTCTATCAGCAGTTAAGAATTTGGTCCAATGTCCCACAGATTATAATTGACAAAATTCTGATTCAAACCCAAGGCTGTTTGATTTCAGAGACCACACTCCTTCAACAGGATACTGTTGTGCCTTTAAAAGGACTGGAAGCAGCTCGGTAGGATACACATGGGCTTTTAAGGGGGAGCCCAGACTTCTGCAACTGTCGACTGCTGGGCCCGTTGTTCACTCTTCTGCTTCTCGGTCTATTCTCCATGGCACCACCAGAGTGTATTTTTTCAAAAGTTGGATTGGATCGAGTCTCTTATTTACACAGTTATATCCTTCACTGACTGCCCTTTGCCCTTACAGGCAAAAAAAACAAAAAACAAAAAAACAAAAAAAAACATTCTTTTACATTTATTGTATGTGAGAGTGTAGCCTGGGTCCAGTATACTGTCTGCAAGGTCAGGCCCGGAGACTAATTTAACTGTCAGTCCGGCGTTGCCCAGCAGCGGTTGGTACCTCCTGGACTGGCACCACGGTGCCCTAACTTCAAGTGCTTCTTAACTATAATCCAAGTCGCTGGGTGCGGACAGCTTTGTCCTGATGAGCAACTTGTATTCTTGATGCCCCAGAATGCTCAGTTCAACTCTGCCCCCTCCTTTCATTCTTGTCTTTTCCAACAATGAAAAATCCCTAAAGTCCTGCCTCTTCCTATTCCTTTATGTTCCACTGCATCAAACCCACTGGTGAAGGAAAAAAAATAAATCAAAGAACTCCCAGGAGCTCTCTGTAGGAGCTTTGAGGATCCCAGATTGAACCCAGTGCTTATCTTAACTTGCCTATGAGAGATTTACAAGCCAGAATAGAATAAACAAGGAGTAATTTAAATTTTAATTTAAACCCTCGTCTAGTTTCTTATCCCTTATCAAACTGCCAGCATTTTGCCTTCTGACAATGAGCAAGTGTCACTGGCATAGGCCAGACCCTACCCACAACCCAGGAATCTCTTTCATCTGAACCCCTGATCCCTTTAATAAACAAAATACGAAAAGGCAGTCAAAATTACGCTGCGCCTTTATAAAAAGAAGGCAGGGAAATCCTCGGAATACAATCCCCTCCTTGTTATTCTCCAACACCATGTGACTTGGAGTCACTCTGAAGGAGAAAGAGACACGGGCTGCCACTAGGTCCCAGCCATGACTTCCCCAGCGTTCCCAGCCTGGCCCATCTGTTCTCCAAGGGCCACATGAATGGCATATGTCAAGAGAGTCGGAACTGTGCAAACTGCCCAAAGGAGTCACTCAGCCAGCTCCCCTTTGCCTCCACAGCTTCAGAGACCGCTGCCGAGCCAACCACCATATGGCGAATAATTAGTTTTCCCGACCCCACTCAAGAGAAATGTCCACTTCATTGCCAAGCCTTAGCAATACATGAGTTAACAAGCGCGGGTACTGAATGCCTGTACACTCACAAGTTAGGAATCTTCTTTCCTTTTCTCCTCTTTCTTTCCTTTCTCACCCTCAAGTTCTGGCCACTTTTTCTTTGCTCCCCTTTAAAAGGGTAACAGCATCCATAGCATTTAGGAGCAAACTGTTATTTTTTTTTACTTTATTCTTATTTAATTTTGAAACTCTGCCACCCAACAGGAAATGGATTGTCACAACTGTCTTCTTTTTAACTTGTCTTTCTAAAAATGATAAATTCAACCCATAGAAAAAATCAGAATCCTTGAACTAGGGAATGGATATCTTCTGTCATTTATGTGCAGGGGATTCATACACAATAATGAATCGTAATATACTCTGTGACCAAGCAGGATGTGTTCATCTGGCTTCCTTAAATAACCCTCAACCTCTTCTTTATACATGAAAACGTAGCTGTCAAGTGTGAAGATCACAGAACCCCATCATTTCACTGCCCCCAAGAGTATTCAGTGTCTCACTGCCTTAAGGATAGTGTTCATTGCGTGTCACCCACAGAATGTGACAGTTTCCGAATCGCGATCAATTATTGAAAGATCAATACGTAACTTTAAGGAGCATATATGCCCCTTCCGTGCTGTGAGATGAAAACAGATGTGTTTATATCCATTTTTGACTTGTCTGCGCATGGAGCCCTGATGGCCCACGCCGCCCCCGTTTTGATGCTAACTGCTTTCTGACCATGACCTGCACATTCATTCTCTGCATGCAGACCCATAAATCCCGGGAATAAAACCAGACGGAATTAAAATGTTCCCCCAATGCAGGTCTCAGAGAACCCAGCCACGGATCAGTGGTTCTCAAGCATCTTTAGTTTGCAGATCCCCATACCATAGCAGAAGCCGCCTCCAAACGTGCTCCCTCAACCATTTGTGGCTGAAAAGGAGATGTTTTCTCTGAATAAACCAAAGGAAGGGAGCCAGCTTGATGGGGTAGATAAAAATCTTACAGAAAATGGCAAGTGGAGCCAGACACAATAACTTTTTCTTCTTTCTTTCTTTCTCTCTCTCTCTTTCTTTTTTTTTCCTTCCTTCTTTTTGTATTTCTATCAATCAAAATAATATCCCTAGGACTTAATGCCCCTGGGAATAGACCACTTCTGCCTCCCACACTCTCTTCTCGGTACCAGCTGCATGAGTTCACTGAGCAAATATTTCAGTGTTGAATATTGTAAGCAGCAACCTAGGAATTAGGGTTATTTTTTCTAGATTTGTTTGATAACCTTATCTGGAAGGAATTAAAAACTGATGCTGAACATAGCACCCCATGGTGCCATCAATTCCATCTAATTATCATCCCTATACTCACAGTCTGTCTTTCTGCTCTAAAATTACTAGGCGAGTATGTTCCATGTGTGGTCAAAAGGAACCTGATCAAGTGTTTTCCCACGTTTCTATCCGGAACACTTGGGGACACTGCACAATGATGACAATATACCTCCCACTGCAGTCTAAAATTTGCACCAATCTCTCCTTTACCTCTCCTCCCCCGGTCTCTCTCTCCTCTCCCCGTTCCTGACTTTTGCCCCCTCCTATTCACAGAGAGCAGAAGAAGGGAGAAAGACTCCCTCATTTCCAGCAGCGGGCGGGTTAAAATCAAAGTTCTACCAACTACCCAACGAAATGCACAGTGGTCATCTACAGAAGGTGGTGGCTTCTGGGATTTGGAACCAAGCATGATAGTTCTACACCTGTAATCTCAGCCCTACATACGCTAGGGTAAGAAGGTCACTATGACCCAGTCTGGGCTACATGGTAAGTTCCAGGTCAACATGGGCTAAAATGAACCATGCCTGAAAAAAATATATATGCATATGTACATATTTATATATGTATATATATACATAAATGTGTACATACTTTTATATGTACATATGTACATATTTGTATATATGTATATATATTTATATATATGAAAAGACATATGTTTGTATATGTATATTCATATGAAAAGACACTACCTTGGGGTCTAAGAGTCCTGAATACCCTAAGACGAGTGAATGCTTACATGAATGTCTGTGTGTCACATGTATGTCTGCTGCCCTCAGAGGTCAGAAGAGGGTTTCAGATCCCCTGGAATCAGAGTCACAGACAGTTGTGAGCTCCATATGGGTGCTGGGAAACAAACCCTGGCCTCTTGACCGCTGAGCCATCTTTCCAGCCCCGGCTACCCTAATGCTTTTGAGCAAAGCTTTTATAAAAAATATTCACACATATAATCAGAAAATACTTTGACTTTTAAAGATGCTTTTAGTTTTACATCATTAGTAAAACCAAGAGCTTAAGGTGTATTTCCATAGAGCAAACATTGTCACTAGTAACAAAGTGACAATGGGTCTCACTTGGCAGCAATAAGCAAAGGATTCTTAAGTCCCTGGAATCTGTCACCCCACATCCAACTTGATTCTTGGTAGAACCACAGAAGGAAGGATGGGGTGACAGTGTGACATCATGGCTGATAAAATTTCTTTTAACAGAAGTAGTTCTGTGACACACCTAAAAATATCATTCTATAATATTAGAGCTAAATCGTGTTAGGCTGGTTGGAAACTTCTCAAAACACAATTGCTCTGATGGGCACACAGATAAGAAATGTACTCAAGGAGAAACCAAAACAAAAGTGTAAAGTCAACTAGAAATTAAGAAGTGAAACAGTCCATATAGGGCGGTTCTGTTGAACTTGTCCATATTGGGTTTCATGGTCTAAGTGGATGAGGACAACTGACCAGGTCTCTTCCTCAAGAGGGCACCAGATCTCATCACAGATGGCTGTGAGCCACCATGTGGTTGCTGGGAATTGAACTCAGGACCTCTGGAAGAGCAGGCAGGGCTCTTAACCACTGAGCCATATCTCCAGTGATTTTTTTTCTCTGTGTCATCTGGGTAGGGGTCCCTTTCACACAGCTGAAGCCTATCCCTACCTGACAGCTTAGCACGGCCGGTTGGAGGAATAAGGACAAGGCTGAGACCCTGGCCAGGAGCACTGTAGGAAGTCTGGTGGACAGAGGATTTGAATCTGATTGATGACTTACCGCGTGGATTTCTCTCCAGCAGGGCACACTCTCACAATCCGCTCACACTCCAGCACACGCTCATGGTCTGCACACCCTCTAACACCTGCACGCTAGTTCTCAATTAATGTTCTTCTCTTTCTTCTCCATGCTCACTGATAGATGGCTAAGCGGCTGCTTTGTTTAAATCATGTTCCTCTGCAAAGCTCTACTCTGCTTCCCAACCTAAGCAAGCTGGTAGGGTGAACAGGAGGTGACAGCCAGGGTCAAGTCTATGGAGGATGGCCAGGGCCCTCCTACCCATGGGAGACGTGCTGAGGTATGGGATCGGTCTTTCTTATCAAACTGCGTCTTTATTTGGAACTAGTGGCTCACCCTGGAATTCTCATTCATGCAAATAGCCGTGGTCACAGTTAAAACATCCCCTCCTGCAGGTCTCCATTCTAAAGCTTAGAAGGAAGGGGGTGCATTTTTATCCCTTAGCCCTGCACTACTTGTGGAGTTGCTAAGATAACACTGCATACCTTCTCCACTCCCAGCCCCATGTTCGCACCATGAAGATGATGTCATCCAGATCTAACCCATTCACGTCCCAAGTCTCTCTGCACCATCCGCCCACTCCTTTTTCTGTCCTCTTTCCGTTCTTAAGACTCGACTAACCTCACATGACCGCCCTGGACAATTGTCACATGACAGTGCGTTTATGTCCGCATTTCCATAAATAATAACCTATAAATAATGATGCTCTGTTATCCCATCTTTTTCTTTCCTTTTGCCATGAAACATGCAGAGGGATGGGACCGCGGTCTAACACGGTGGCCTCTAGCTTGTGGGAGGTAATGAACGGATGAAATTAGCAGCTAGGACATGAAATTACCATAGTAACAATTCCTCCACTGCCTTCTTCCTTAAGACTCATGCTGGATTTGACTTCACTACAGAGATCTTAAAGGCACGAGCTTCCTACAGTACCTGTGTCCTTTTCTCACATCCTCTCTCCTTTCCATATCCCCGACCACAGCTTTGCCTTATTACAGCCAATTCCTGGGTCTCTGAATCTTGAAGACCAAGAGAGATGATCTCTGGCTTCTCTGGTA
The DNA here is from genome assembly GCA_028555095.1 of Dicrostonyx torquatus. Classification (NCBI taxonomy): domain Eukaryota; kingdom Metazoa; phylum Chordata; class Mammalia; order Rodentia; family Cricetidae; genus Dicrostonyx; species Dicrostonyx torquatus. The sequence goes on along the minus strand of JAQHUG010000103.1, from coordinate 1,170,228 downwards.
AATCCTCCATGTTCACAAAGAGTTATGACAGGTACATTTTCAAAAAGATACAGTGAGGAGCAGCTCTGCAACAGGGGGAGCAGAGAGGGAAAGGGGTCCTGTAAACCGACTCCAGCACTCACCAACCATGAGCTAGAGGGTATAGCTACACTTGCCTAAGGGATGATCTATCTCTCTCTCTCTCTCTCTCTCTCTCTCTCTCTCTCTCTCTCTCGTGTGTGTGTATGTATACCTGTCTATCTGTCATCATAATGGCACACAGAAAAAAAGCACATTTTTGTGAGAAACAACCTAGCAAATAATTGTCTATAGTTCATCATTTTACTCATCTCAAAACCACAAATAGATGAGACCTGGAAGATTTTCCATTACTTAATTTTCACAATTAAAACAGGTCCAGACAATTATACCCGTGTTATAGGTCTTTAAGGCAGGACAACATATTAATAAACACACATTACTGAGAGTACTGAGCAAATTCAAATATACACTTGAATTTTTAATTCAAGCTCATATCACAAGTAACACTAAGATTATGATAAGATTTAAAAGATTATGACTTTGGAATTTCAAGAGATACACAAAAGAGAGCTTCTGCTTTTAATAAATAAAACCATTGGTGTGTAATAAAATCCACTGGCTTGCGATGCCTAGAAGGCAGGGCAGACTCCTTCAAAGCTGTTAGAAACTATTTAGCTTGTCAATGAAAACAGACACTGGACCTAGAAAGATGACAGAAGTGGAGATCTCGAAGACTGTCTTCTTGCCAGCCTTAGGAACGTTTCCAGCCACAGAACAGCTCAGAACCTTGGTAGACTCTCAAGATAACTTGCGATGAGGAGAAAACGTGTGTGTCTCTGAAGACCAGTGTGTGCCTTGCTCTCAGGGAAGTTTGCTAGCGACGGACAGCAGAAAGAGAGCTGCCAAACCTCCCAGAGTAGAAAACCTAAGAGGAAACTAAGCCTCAAGTAGGGAGAAACAGGAAATGGATGGAGATGGGAGCCAAGGTAGGGAGACGGCTCCGGCTCCGGCTCCGGCTCCGGCTCCGGCTCCGGCGGTAAAGTGCCCGAAGCATGATCATGAGAGCCCAAGCTTTATCCCCACAACCCATATATAAACGCAGGTATGGCCATGTCTACTTGTAAATCCAGCACTGAAGAGGAGGAAACAAATCCCTGGAACTCACTGGTCAGTCAGCCAAGCCTACTAGGTGGTTCCAGACCAATTTGAAATCTTGCCTTCAAAAAGAAAAAACATGGCTTCTATGGAATAACTTTCCGAGGTTTCCCCTGGCCTCCACATACATGTTCTTGCAGCTACACATATGTGCACACACAGAGACATATGACTATAGGATAAAAACCAAACTTCTATGAAATGTGTAACAGTGAGACAGCTCTAGCCAGGGTTGTCAGGGAGAGTGAAAATGATGAGAAGGCAGAAAAGCGGTGCCAGTTCAGATGTCCCTCGGTGACACAAAGATGGAATGTGACTCAGCAAAGCAAAGGGATGGATTCTTGATCTGAGTAAGAGGTTGGACGGCTCTCAATAAGCAGGATGAAATAGTTCACTCACAAAAGGTGTGGATCTATCTGCACGACATTCTTTAAAAGATCAAAAGCACAATGACAGGAACCAGATGGGAGGAGTAGGAAATGGAGCTTTTACGGGGCGCTGTCCTGTACCCAGATTATAGGAATGGTTCCATCAATCTGCCTGGGTGTTAAACTCAGACTGTCTGCCAACAGAGTCAATGTTACCAGTTGCCGGTTAAAAACAAAATTAAGGGCTGGAGAGAGGGCTCAGAGGTTAAGAGCACTGACTGCTCTTCCTAAAGGTCCCGAGTTCAATACCCAGCAACCACATGGTGGCTCACAGCCATCTATAATGGGATCTGGTGCCCTCTTCGGGCCTGAAAACATACAGACAGAACACTGTATACACAATAAATAAATAAATCTTAAAAAAAAAAACAAAATTAAAAGATGGTGTATATATATGTGTGTGTGTGTGTGCGCGCGTGTGTGTGTGTATGTATGTATATGTACATATGTATAAACAAGGTCAAGAGTAGGAGTCAGTAATTGCAAATATACAGCCCTTGATAAAGAATTCATTTCCACAATGAAGAACTGTCAAAACTCAACAATAAGAAAAAAATAAACAGGCACCAAAAGAAGGTTGCACGGGTATCAAATTAGCATGTGAAAGGATTCTCTGCGTCCCTGTCATCAATATGCAAATTAAAACCACCTGCTCTGACTGTGGCACTCCTCAATAGTTGGAAAACGAAAATATATATTCATATAAAGACTTGGAACACAAATAACAGCCTTGGCTTCATTTGTCTTCTCCCGAAGGGAGACAACTCAAGTGGCCCTAAACAAGGGAGCTAATGAGCACGTGGTGGAATGTCACTCAGTGGGCTGGTGAGTAGTCCAAGATGCAATGAACTTTGGATACAGGAAGAAAAAAAAAAAAAGCAGCCAGTACCTCTCAGCGCCTGACAAGAGAGAACATATTATACATGCTACTGTGATAAAATCCTGGAAAGGGGGAACTGTTCTATGACATAAACCGGCGATGAACACTTAGAAAGCTTTTCTATTGCTGCGATAAAACACCGTGGCCTGAAGAACATCTGTGTGGTCATACAGTTCCAGAGAGATGAGTGCCCACCACTGCTCAGTGGTATGACTGCCGTCAGGCATGGTGACGGGTGCAGCAACCTGGGAGTTCATATGTTCAAAGGCAAGCACAAAGCAGGGATGGCCTACAGGGGAGAGCACAGCCTTTGAAACCTTAGTGCCAGCTACTGGTAGCACACTTCCTCCAGCAAGGCCGCACAGCCTAAACCCACCAAAACAGCACCACTCACGTGGGACCAAGCATTCAAATATCCGAGTCTGTGGGGGCATTCTAACTCAAACAGCCACACAGTCTGCTCCTTGGTTCTCATGGGCTCACGACCACACCGTGATGCAAAATGCGTTTAATCCAATTCCAAACTTCCCCACAGTCTTCCAGTAGTAACACTGTTGAGAAGTCCAAGGTCTCTTCTGCTATCCAAGGCAATCTCTTAATTGTATATTCTCCTATTCCAAAGGAGAGGTATGGGAACATGACAAGAAAATACTGTCAACTGCTGTAGCTCCATGGTGTCAGGGAGCTTAGATAATGTAGTGATAATATAGATTTATTAGGGAAAAGGCAAGGGTACCATACCGGGAAAGTCTCCTTTGTAGATGCAGACAAACCATACAGGTCGGCGGTCCACGCAGAGAGAGCTCCTTGCCTGGATTTCTAGTATTTATACATCTCCTGAATAATGGGTAACCCTGCCCCCTTGGGGGTGGTAGCAGGGTGTGGTCACAGGCCAAGGGACCACACCCCTTCAAGATAACTCCGCTCTGTCATCTTGGGTGACATCTCTTTCTTAGGCTGGTTCAGCAGCTGCCAGGATCATGACTCCGGCATCGTCGGTATCTTGAGGTCTCCAACACAACCGGGTTTTACCTTCGTAACTTCAGGCAACTTCCAGAGCCTCTTGCCCTCTCGCGGCCTTCACGTAGGAATTACGTTGTCGCACAGTGTGTGAGCACAGAGGCCTCTGAAACAATAGAGATTCTGTAGCCCTTTATTCTTGTATCCTGCAGGAGTCTAGAACCAGCTTCATGCAGACAATGCTGCCAAGCTCAGCCACCAGCCTGGGATGAGCCTTGGCTCCTTTGAGTTACATCTCCAGTAGCTTTTGTTTATTGTTATGTTAGAGGGGCACTAACGTCCTTAGGCCTCTTAGCTTGGAGGGGTTTTTCTCTGAGGGGACCCTTCCCTTATTCCACTGCAGACTGGGACTCACAGGTCTCAGTCACAGTGTTAAGTTCTTGGTGCTTTTTTTTTCTCTTTAACCTCTATGTTTTGTATTTATTTCTACCCCACTCATTTTTTCCCATTATAAACCTCCACACCAGTCATTAATAATAACCACACTGCAGATTCAATATCTTGAATCTGTGCTATCTTGAAATTATCTCCATCAAAGAAATCGATTCACTTTTCAATTTAACTCAGGCAAGTTCTTAGGTCAAGGGCAGAAAGCAGCCAGAGTGTTTGCCAAAATATCATAGGAATGACCTCTAGACCAGTTCCGAATGTTGTCCCCCTGCAAGCTCTCTTAATCTGAGCCTCAACATTACACACACCCTTCAGCACCGCCTTTCAGTCTGCTACTGAGATGTCCAATTAAACTTTACTTATAGCGTTCAGCCACGTTTCTAGTCCAGCGTTTCGAAGTCTCACATTCCTCCAAAAGCCAACACGCTTGGGCTTGTCATAGCAATGGCCCACTCTTTAGCACCAACATCTATACTACTTTCCTATTCTACGAGAAAATGGCATGGCCCTGAAGCAACTTATAGAAAGAAGAGTTCATTTGGGATTATGATTCAAGAAGAATAAAGTATCAATCACAACTTGGAGACGTGACAGCTGGAGCAGCAAGCAGAGCATGCATATCTTCAACGGAAAGCAAGAAGCAGAGAGAGGACGTTGGGAATGGCACACGGCTTTCAACACCTCAAAGCCTACCCCCAAATGACCTACTTCCCCCACCAAGGCCACAAATCCTAAACCTACCCAAACATCAACTGGGTACCAAATATTCAAACATCTGAGCCCATGGGAGCCATTCTCATTCAGACCACCACAGACATGTAATCAATATTACATATATATTATATTGTTTTATATATAATTATTATGTATAGCATTGACTTTGTCTACTTCCCTGTCTGTCAGACGCTCATGCAGTTGACAAAATATTGTTCTTGAGTATATTTTGAGGGCACTTAGAGGAAAGAGTAGTGTTAGCATCAACAGACTAAGGAAAGAAACAATGGGATGGAACCATTATCCTTCTCCCAATTTGTTATAAGAAAAAAGATATAGAAAGGGGAAGGGGAAAAACCAGTTTTCTCTTTCTGCTTAAGCTGGGCCATTACCATCTCCTGGCTTAGGACACCGAAGTCCCTGGTTCTTTGCCTGCTGGGACTCTGTATCTTATACCAGTGGCCTCTCCTGCCCTGTGGGCTTCATCTCTCAGCTGAGAGCTAGACCACTGGATTCTTTGGCTCACACCCCTGGCCCTCCTGCTTTTACAGCCTGAAAGTGGCTGATTTGGGGACACCCTGCTCTCCGTAACCACGGAAACCGTTCCCATGGCAATTCTCTTGGCATTTGGTTAGTAGGTAGTTAGGGAAGTAGATAGCAGTGGGGACACACCTACTTGATGTACAGTCATACCTGTGTGTCTAAGATCTTCCAGGTACTTAAGTGCTAAGTTAGACACCTCCGACACATGAAAGGACCATGAGACACTCAACATACCTGAAAGACTCCTCAATAGAACATAATTCCCTAGTGTGTAAAGGTTTTTTTTTTTTTCAGATTTTGAGTGATTTTTTCTTTTAGGCTTTATCTCCATCCCATTCAATCTGGAATAAATTATTTCAAGAGACTTAGACAGAAATCAATGCCTTATTGACTCCCAAGAGAGACTATTTTCAAAGAAGTGAAGAGATAGGTCAACTATCTATGGAGTTCCTACTGTGGGCCAGGCCCTGTCCTAACGATTCTAGTTACAGAATCTCACCCGATCTGCTCTCATGTGACATTATTGCTCCATCACACAAAAGAAGAAGTTTAAGGAAAGTTAATCAGAAAGATTATAAATTTAAAAAACACACTACCTCTTTGACATTTCAAAAAAAATCCAGATTGAAAGATTATATGCTTTTTTCCACGTCTTTGTGAAAAACAAAGTCACACTTAAATTTCATGATGGACACTACAAAGTAAATGTATGCATTACTAGAATATATATAATATATTATGTGCAATATATATTAGAATATATGCATTAGACTAGAAGGATGACGTCAGTTTCTGAGGTCCCACACTGATAGGAAACCCTCATTGTCTTGCCACCATGGTCCCAGTTGTCAAAAAGAAAAGCAGACAAGAGCTGGGGCAGATGTGAAGGGGTTTGAGAATCCTGCATCCTCACACTGTTTAGAAGTTACACCGTGCAGTTCTAAGGAATGGTTGGCGTGTCTCACCATTGCGAGCACAAAATAAGAACACACAAATGCACTAGAATGGGAACCTAAATCCAAACGGAATTATCTGTTCTCAAAATATCCATGCGCTCTGCTTATGCAATTTCACAAAATAAACTCCAGAGCTGACAAAGAAATCCAAATCTCTTCTCCACCAAGAACCCTATAAATGATGCCCCAAATATTATCTTCCCACAAGAAATGGAGATTTTAACATCTCCTTTTCATTTATAATACAGGCATTTAAGTCACAAAATCGGTCCCTTTTGATTGACTTTTCTTTACTATGATAAGAATAACTCAATATAGCGAAATTAAAACACTGCTTTACGGGAGGCAGAGGCAGGTGGATCTCTGTGAGTTCGAGACAAGCCTGGTCTATAAGAGCTAGTTCCAGGACAGGCTCCAAAGCTACAGAGAAACCCTGTCTCGAAAAAACCAAAAAAATAAATAAATAAATAAAAAATAAACACTGCTTTAAAGGCGAAAACAGGCTAAAAGTTTTCCATTCTAAACAGAGTGTTTTTGAAAGTCGTCATGTGATTGAGAGCTCTGAAATGGGCATTTAGTCCTTTCTGACATATATTTGAAAGGTATTTCAGAAGCCCAAGTCTTAGTAATGCCAAAATTGAAATGTGGGGAAAACAGCTTGCCTCACTCCAAGGCTATTAGCTTTAATAACACAATTCATCCAATTGGCACCATCGTAAATGCTACCAGCTACTATATTCATGAGCTCTGAATGTCTGTACCCAGGAGAGAAGATTTTTATCTTTTGTCATCTTTAAATAAAATTATGGGACGGAATCAGGGGAAATCAGAGAGCCTTCCGATATTTATACAAACTGGGTCATTTGCAGCTGTTTGCATCTTCGTTCAAGCGAGAAGCAAAGAGGACACTTGGGTCAACACAGGGAATCGTGGCTAGGTTGGTGGCTCCTACCTTTCATGTCAGTACGTGAGAAGCAAGGCCAGAAGAGCTCAAGGTGCAAGCCGGTTTGAGCTACGTAAGGAGACCCTGAAAGAACTCAAGGACTGAGACATGGCTCAGTGGTGTAGCACTTACTTAGCAGGACCAAGGCCCTGGCCTCAATCCCCAGAACCCCAAACACAGAGATCAAAAGAAGCACCATTCATGCTTCCCAAAGACACGCCAGAGTGCAAAGGTTGCAGCTGGGATGGCCATGATGGTGGCCAAGGAAGATGTTTCGTTGAACTCAGAACATCTCCGTGCACAATTAAATATGAAATTTTCCACAAAAGCTGAGAAGCAAAGGCACCAGTAGCTAAGAAGGCCTATATAGTCCCTCCCCTGCTAACAAAGCCTTCACGCGTTAGCCTTCCTGTGATCTGTAACTGTAGCCCTATCACAGGTTTCCTACCCGAATATTCCTCTTGGACAGAGTAATCCACCTACAATCTGTATGGACTCTTCAGCCCACACACCTCCCTGTTACACGTGATGGAATATGCCCTAAGCCTCATTGGCTCCATCAGACTGTTCTCAGGAATCTCAACTGGAGGCCTGCGGACCAAATCAACCGTAAATCTCCCGTGAGCCTAAAGGACACTGCACATCTTGCATGGTACGTGGCAGACACTCAGCTGGGAAAGGGGAAGGTAGAAAAGAGGGAGGTCTCCAGAAAGTGAGGTGGGTGTAGGGGGCGGAGCACAAAGGACAGTAAAGATCACAACGGCTTATGGGGAAGGAGACTAACCCGGGGGAGCAGATCTGGACTGGTAAACCACCTAACATCACCATACTGAGCCTGTGTGGCCGCAGTCACCAGCCTTGCTCTCCTTGACCGCCACTTCACAGGCACAGCTGGAGCATTCATGGCAGTCCTCCCAAGAGTTTGAAGAGAGTTAAATAAACACACCTGGGAAGCAGTTTAATGTAACTATCACTGCGAAGCATGCAGTAACAATTGGCTCACGATAATTAGAGATATGAGTCCTATGGATGTTTTCTATGCTATAAAATGGGGGTAGTTATGAACCTTCCTTCTTAAGGATTTGATGATCTTACACATAGAGTTTCAGGGAGCATCCGGCACGTAGCGAGAGCTCAGCATTGTCTCCAGTGTGGATGACGTCATTATTATTTCCCACCATCTCCACCATCATTAGCCCAGCACCATCCAAGGCTGGGCAGCACTTTTAATAGTGGCCACTTCCCAAGATTAAGCCATTATTCATCAAACGATGGAATGATATTCCCCTCTCTGCAGAAGTCTGGAACTCCTACACTCTGTATTCAGACCATTTCTGCTGATGACCCTATCTATTGATCAGGAAACAGGGACTTTGCTTCAGTGTAGGTCTTTGGTTCTACAGAGGCAAGTCATCCATGAAAGGCTGAAATAAATGAAAGCAATCTAAATGTTCCCCAAAGGGACATGCATAATTCAATGATAGTAAAGTAGGTGTAATATTGTTGAGCTATTAAAATTATAGATATAGATATATAGATTTATTGACCTGAATTGTGAAGCTGTATAGAAAGATAAAGTAATACTAAATCAAAGCATTAATATTGCACACATGGGGGGAGTGGCTGGAGAGTTGGCTCAGTTGTTAGGAGTACTTGTTGATCTTGCAGAGGACCC
>JAQHUG010000103.1:1139996-1151110 GCA_028555095.1 Dicrostonyx torquatus | reverse complement strand
GTTATGTCAGGGTCCAGAAACGCTAACCTTAAGGGAGGCTCCCGTGAATCTCTCACTTTGCTATGCATTGCTCCAAGCCAAGGAGGTAGGGAAGGAAGTTTGAGAAGACCCACACCTTTAGTCACAGAGCAAGTGTTAGGCGTTGAGAGACCCAGACGATCTACACCAGTGACAGAGTATGGGAGATTAACAGAGGACAGCTTTATAAGCCTTTCTGACCCATCACATTTCCTTTGTATTGGCTTGGCACTGACTGAATACTCTTTAAAAAAAATACATAAATCATAACGGATCATCAAAGAGAAATGAAAAGGAACTTCTTCCATCTGAATAGAATGGTAAGAATGAATTCAAGACAGATGAGAATGAGGAAGAATTAATTTGCAAGACTTGTCAAGCATCACTGCCCACCCCCCCCCCGACCTTGGAGGCTCAGATCAGAAACCATAGAATCATGACGTATTCATGTATGACATAATCAGATTTGATTGTTGACTGAACACAGCCAGCGTCATCTGAGACAAAGCCCCAGTGATCGGCCTGTAGGCCTGTCTGTGGGAGACTGTTGCGTTTGTTAACCGACAGAGGAGGGCCCAGCTCACTGTGGGTGGCACCATTCCCTAGGCAAGTGGTCCTGAGCTGTATAAGAAACCTAGGGAACTGGGAGCCTGCAGGACAGCCGGCAAGCAGGAGGGTGGTCTGAATGTGGATGGCCTCCATAGGCTCGTACGTTAGAATACAGGTTCCCTCGGTGATAAAAATTGTTGGGAAGGATTAGGAGTATGGCCTTGTTGGAGGAGATGAGTCCCTGCGGGCAGGCTTGGAGGTTTCAAAAGCCCCCACCATTCTCAGTCCTCTCTGCCTCATCTTTTGGATTTAGACGTGAGCCCTCAGTACAGCTCCAGTCAGCACTGTGCCTGCCAGGCTGCTGCCATGCTCCCGACCATGATGGCCGTGGGACTCTAAACCTTTAGATCCATGAGCCCCAAATTAAATGTTTCCTTTTATAAGTTGCCTTAGTCATGGTGTTGTATCACGGCAATCAAAAGGTAGCTAAGAAAAGCAGCCTCCATCATGGCGTCTGCTATGTTTCCTTGGCTGGCAGCAAGTTCCCTGGTTCAAGCTAACGCTGCACAGAATAGCAGTCAGGCCTGCTCACTGTGGGAGCAGGAACTAGAGTTCCTGCCTTAACTTTCCTCAATGAATTTAATCTTAACCAGCAAGATTAAATAAACCCTTATATAGTTCAAAGGCCAAGCAGTGCAGAGATTGTGGGAGTAGCCAGCCAATGACCGGTCCAGCCTGAGACACATGCAACAAGAGTGAGCCCATCCCTAACGTTGTCTGCAGGGCCGGGTCCCAGAGACTAAAAGGACCGAGTATAGAACCAAACACGATTGGAGAAAAAAAAATATCAATGTAATGATGTCTAACGATATTCTGCTACACTCGTAGATTGATGCCTACCTACCCCAGTTTTCATCAGAGAGGCTTCATCCAACAGTGATGGAAACAGATGCAGAGACCCACAGCCACACATTAGGCCAAGCTTGGAGAATCCTGCTGAAGAGAGGGAGGAAGGATGGTGGGAGCCTGAGGGGTCAAGGATATACCAACAACAAAACTGACAGAATCAACTAATTGGGGGCTCCTCGTCGCTCACAGAGACTGAACCAACCAGAGAGCCTGAATGGGACTGACCTAGGCCTTCTACATATGTGTGACAGTGGCGTAGCTTGATCTGCATGCTGGTCTCTTCTGCTTTGGCTGGCTTTTGGGAACCTAGTCCTCATACGGGGTCACCTTGCCCAACCTTAATACAAGGGGAGGAGCTTAGTCTTACTGCAACTTGGTATGTCATGATTTGCTATATCCATGGGAGGCCCGCCCCTTTCTGGAAAGAAACGGAGGAGAAGTGGATGGTGGGGGAAAGATGGGGGGACGAAATGAAAGGAGAGGAGGGAGGAGAAACTGCAGTCAGGATGTAAAATAAATAAATTCAATTAATAAAAAAATTAAAAAGATTAAATAAACCCTTTCTCCCCTTCAGGGATCTGTAGTTGCAATGTGAATGAAGATAAAACAGTGTTCGGGTCTCCTTCCTCCACGCTTACTGCAGGAGCTCGGGTGAGTTATCCTCTCCGTTCCTGGGTTTCTATTTTTTTTTTCTGGGGCTACCTCCCCAGCAATCATTATCCTTACTTTCAAACGGAACACTAAGTCTCAAATCTCTCCTTCCCGAACCCACACTCTCAGGCCCACGTTAGCATACAGCTTGCTCTCCTTAGTGCTGGCACCCCAGCCACGCAAACGCGCAAGGCCAGGCAGGCTACCCTGACCTCCTGTTCCACTCTCCGTCTCCCTAGCTGCTCAGCATCGATTCTCACCTCTCAAGACCCCCAGACCCACTCACTCCCCCACAGTCCTTCAGCACCTGGGAGCTTAGCTACCTGTAGCCCTGTCTGCAGTCTGCCTTCATAGAAGGCTCCTTTTTCTAAACGAAAACCCGAAATAAGGCTAAAAACAAAACAAAACACTCTTAACTGTGTTTTGTCCATAACTGTCATTTAAAAAATAATCATCTGGGGAGTATGTATTTTACAATACAAATCCTGACACAAGACACCTAGGGCCGAGTACAGGAGTATACATGGAATAAGAAAGAAATCTACCCAGGCAGTTGATACAGATAACAGATAACTTCCTATTTATTAGACCACTGTGCTGGCTCAGTAGCACCACCCTGCACCAGGAGGTTCTCCCGCTCCCCTCGAGCTAATCCGTGGGTCCGCATCCTTGCAGAATTTCCAGCTGATTAAAGACCTGGATGACATTTTGCTCTGAAGGATTTAATGTTGTCTATGGACGAGGAAGCTGGCCGTGAACCAGACGCCTGCCTCTCCCTCTACCTCTGCCACCTAAATAAGACAAACAATGGAAGGCCAGGCATGGACAGCTAATGTGGCCCGTGCCCCTTGTCTTAGTCACCCAACCTCGGCATAGCTCTGCTACAGGAGACACGAGCTTTATTGGTCTCTTTTGGATAGAACTAAATAGAATTGTTGGCTCAAAACACACATTGGAGTGCATTGTTACGTCCAAGTGTGTGTTTCATGGAGTCAGGATTGAGCTGGAATGATGGAGAAGGCACGGGGAAGAGGTTGCCAGGGTCACGAGACAAATGAACCAGACTCCTTAAGAGGGAACATCTCTCTACGAGCGATCTGTTGCAATCGCTTGACTCAATGTCTGGACTAGGCTCGTGCTCTATATTTTAAAGTGCAGCCCCCACTTCTCTTGGGGGGGCGGGGGGAGAGCAAACTTTCACCACAAAGACACAAGAACAGTCAATATTGATCTTCCTGCCAAACGGCGCACCTCAGGCCACAAGCCGCTCAGGCATCTGCTCAGCACGGCAGCCTTCCCCTTTGTCGGGACATAATGCCAAGTGGTCTCGTGCGCTATCAGCTGCAGATCACAAATATTGAGACGAAATAAATTTCGCTGAGCGAAAAGCACCTTTCTTTGTTCTGCAGCCCTCTCTCCTCCCGAGTCATGTTGATCTTGGGGCTGTGCATACTCCCAGCACCTGTACTTTTCAATTGTTTGTTTGCCAAGCCCGTTGTGGTTTTTCTTTCTTGGCTTGAGGATCCATTCTAAGTACAGTAACCAATGAAATCGTATTTTCTTTCTCTGTTGGCATTATGTAAGGGGAAGCAGCCGCTTTGGGCCACCTACAGGAACGGTAATTAGAGGACACAGGAGGACAGAATAAGAAATCGGAGCTCCTATACCTAGCCTTCTCCCTTAGGATCATGGGAAATGCATCTCCCCTGCAGACCAAGAGCAAGAGCAAGGGTTTCTGCAGCAGCCTTGTTATTTGGCTGAGGTTTCAACGCCATGAGAGGCGATGCTTTCTAACTTGTTTTGCAGAAATCTACACTCATTCTTTACTTGAGAATTGAGCCCTAAACAATAAGGAATGACCTTGCAGTGTGGATGCTACAATCTGAATAATCACAGAGGCTGAGGACCTGCTATGGGAATGGAGAAAGAGGGGATCTCCAAAGCAAAGGGCAGTGGGATGTGCAACGTTATGAAGGGACAAAGGGGGGAACTAGAATAAGGGAAGAGGCTAAAGAAGAGAATACGAGGAGGTTCAACTAATAATGAATGCCATATGGAAGGTTTTTTTTTGTGTGTGTATACACATATATATACACACATATAAATAAAAGGAATGTCAATGACGTCACTATAAAATGGGGGTGAGAATGCTATGCCACCGAGTAAAACCACCAGTTCCAGAAACGGGGTACATCTTTGAGTTCTTGGCCAACGGGGTCCCACAGAACCACATAGCCAACGCCACAAAATAGCCAGGGCTACTGGCTGTTCTCTACAGCCTGCTGGGCAAGCCTTATCGTTGAGGGAAACACTCATGTCATTCACACAGAGAAGCTGACTTCACATGCAACTAGAAGCCTCACCCCTGCGCTGGCTAGTGTCCTTGGTGCTGGGAGGTACTCTGTATGCTGGCAGAGGACAAAAGGAATCCTTAGCACCACCCTGCTACAAACGCAGGGATCTAAACAAAAGTAACCCCCTCCCCTGCAGGGCTAGTACCAGCACACAGAAGGGCTTCTGTCACGTTTCTTTCCGATGAATCTGGGGGTCCAGATCACCATACTGGATCTACATGGTCTGTATAAAACAAATACTTATTTGTGCACCCATCCCTGCAGATTCCATCCTATTGACTGTGGCCACTTTACTTCAGGACCAATGACAAACTGAGATTCTGTCAAGACTCCCTGAATGGAGGTTTCCCAGCGAGAGACTGCAGAAGCCGGGCTGCTGCAGCCATCTGACCTCTTTGGATGAGACGAGCTGAGCTGGGTGGACCGCGTTCACACATTGCTCTTCCTGGGGCCTGGATGCTGTATGTGTTCGTGGAAGTTCATTTTCCTCGAGGTAAAATGGACTGCTTCTGCTAAGGGGTTGGGACACACAAGGCTGCCACCCACTCTGCCTCGGGAAGAAATTCCTAGGTCATATACTTCTCCCCCAAATTAAAGGGGCAACGCTTGCCACCAACCCTTACGCCTTCAATCAAGAGGTATGTTTTACTGCTGCCGACACACGCACTAGGCTCTAGAGTAACAAGCTGAAACCGTACTCTTTAGGTGCATGCCAATGGCAGCTGCTCTCGGCTTCTGACAACATCCAGGGGTTTACAGGAAATCTCAGAGGAAGCCATGGAGAGGCCATGGTCCTTGTAGAGCAGGAAACCCAGAGCCATATAAAATGGATTTGTAGAAAGAGACGGTTCTTATACAAAGCCATCCTGTAGGCTGGAGAGATTGATCAGTGGTTAAAAGCACAGGATGCCCTTCCAGAGGATTCTGATTCAATTCCCAGCACCGACCTGGCAGCCCACAGTCATCTGTAGCTCTGGTCTGAAAGGATCCCGTATCCTTCTTATGACTGCCAAAGAAACCGGGCACACATGCCATACACAAACAAAATGGAGGCAAAGCAATCACACAGAAAATAGAAAATAAGTAAACCTGAAAATTTTAAACTATTCTATAAGAACAAGCAACTCTAGATACACTAAAATGTATATAACTTCTCATAAATCTACACCAATAGTGTCAGAACCTATAAAATACACTAATCAATGTCAGCAAAGTTTCTACATGAGAAGAAAGGTTCTTCCGAAATTAAAAAAATATCAGAAATTGTCTACAGTATTGAAAATGAAATTGCTTAAAAGCAAAGGATTTTAATAATGTTCTCATACGCAGGTTTATAGAAAATAAGCCAGAAAAACTTTTATAATCAATTAAGACATAGCATCAATGAAGCATGATTCATCATATTGTACAAAATTGATGCCAAAATATCACTTTTTAATTTTGCAAGTCCTGATTAATATCATATGCTGCTAGTATTTATGGAACATTTATTAGCAATAAGGTATTTTAAAGCTAGGAGCTTTATTGTTTTATTACCAGTAACAGGTGGCCTTTTTATTTCTCTCTGGCACCCACAAATTATTTCCAGGTCTTGACAGCATCTGTAGAATTTTTTTGCAGAATAAATCTTAAATTCTCAGTCAACTGGGCAAGGCCAAAAATTCTGAGCCAAATGAACAAATTCTTCATCCCTTCTCTGCGTCATTTAGAGGTGGTCTTTCTGACTTGGGAGATCACTGCCTACCTCGGCTTGTATCTAAGCCCAGTGTCTGGCCATGGGACAAGAAGATAATAACGTCGGCCATCTACCGGAAGCGCGTGTTCTCTCGAGCTGAAAGACTGCACAGCACACATCTGGGTCCCTCCTCTGCTCTTTGACATCTCGGGCTGAAGCCATCCTGATCTGTGTTCTCGTGTGATCTACCCGGGTGATATTTGTTTTGTTGATATTCTTTGTCTCTGAAACCCTTAAGATCTCTTTGTCGCTATTGAAAGAAGTCTCACAATGAAGAGCCACGGTGTGGGTTTTCCTCCTTTGTGCCGGGCATTCCAGACACTCCTTCCGACCTGGAAAGTCCTGTTTTGCAGTTTTTATGAAGCTTCTTCCCTTTTTTCTTTTTTTGTTGTGTATGTGCATATGAAAATAGCTCGTAGTCTCTCTTTGTGTGTGTCTTCTCTCTTCCTCCCCTCCCTCCATTTCCTTTCATGGTTTCCTTTCCACTTTCTAGAGACTTCCGTCCCTCACATGGCTCCTCTCCTCCTCTACGGAATGTATGACCTCACTTTTTAAACGATGGCATCGCAGCCTTGTGTTTGGGATATTTTGTCCTCTTCTCTCATTTGTGGGAGTGTATGCGGTGTCAGGTTTGGACGGGTTTTGTCTGGTTCTCTCCTCTGTGTATTTCAGCCTGTCCCATGTTAAAGATTTCCCTCGGGCACCTGGAGAGGCTGACTGCCAATTCACTTTTTCTTTTATTTTCTCCCTTTTAACTTATTAAAATTCATTTTCTTTTATTTCCTCCCTTTTATTTACTTTGAGAATGTCCTAGGTGGACACCATGTGTTTTCATCATATCTATCCCTCTATTTCCACTCTTACTTCTCCTGTGTAACCTACACACACAAACACACATCCCTCTCACAAATACATGGCCACTTCATAATTATAATTGAGATAATTCTAAAAAGATAGCTAAATACAAACTACTAAGCCCAATTCATATACCTATGTGTCCTTGGGTATAGGGACAGTCAACTGCTTGGGCACAGACAGCCTAACGGGGGCTTGTCCTTGAAGAAAACCGACTGCCCCTCCCTCAACAGCCACTGACTTCCTGTAGCTCAACTAGAGGTAGAGTCTTGAATGGACTCTTCTCCCATCCATGCTGGGATGTTGACTGGTAAGGTCCTGTATGTATAACCTCACGGTTGGGAGTCCGTGGGCACAGCATCCCTGTGATGGCCACGAGACACTACAAGAGCCCAGTCGCTTTTCATAGCAAAGCACTCAAAGTCCAGCTCCAAGCTTTAGGCTCGGGTGTGCAGGCCACAGAGAAAGTGTCACAACGACACCAAGGGACAGCAAGCCTGTCTTGCCTGTGACAGATTCCTGAGGGTTTAAAGCAAAGGACGTTTCTCAAGCTTGCCTGTTTATTTTCTCAAATCCAAGGCTGGGAAATACTCTCCTGGCTGGAGGCATTTGGGGGAACAGGACAGGAGGTGGCCTGAGGGTCCTTTCTTATAGAAGGCAACTAAATAAAATGTCAAGAAATGACTGTACCATCTCCAGGTCATGCTTCAGCTGAGACCTTTTTAATCCTTGTTTCCAGGAAGTAAATCCTTGTCTTGACTCTGCAGGGTGAGCCAAAGGAGGTGGAACGCAGAAGCCAGCCTCTCACCAGCCTCATGGAAGGCCTTACACCCTGTTAGCTGGACAGTGAATAAAGGAACCTTTGGGACCTGGGTCTCCTGTGGGCGTAGCATGAAACAATGCCTCTCCTTGCCAGGCCCCTGGATAGACTTCTGTTGGGAGCCACTGCTTCCTGTTGAATTTCTGTTTAAGCATCTTTACAGCTCCCAAAGAATCACTGAAGTGAATCACTTGCCAAACAGCCCCCTCTGTAACTTTACCCTCAAATATAGGTACATTCCACCAAAGCGGCTCTTCTCAATCATTTCCAAAAATAAAAGTATACACTCTTTATAAGAAACACTGAGTTAACTCAGCAAAATTCTGCAAAGCCGAGAGCAACTGGCCTGACGTGACCAGGCTAGCCACACTTCACGGGCTCTGAGAGCACTACACATATCAATCTCCTAGCTTACCTGCAAGCCACATGCAGTATGTGAATTAAAAGTTCTCTGTTGCATGTTAATTCCCTTGCAGTTGGGGAGAGGGGATGTGTGTAAGTGTGGGAAGTTCACACTGCCTGACAATAGAGCCCTCACCCGTCTTAGTGAAGATGGTGAGGAAGGCTTTTACATCCAGCAGACTATCCGTATCCTGGTTTCCAACCAACAACTGCAAAACCATGTTCTGACCCTAAGTGACTGCTCCCTATGGAAGAAGTATAGGCTATGCTCCTTACCCTACCAGCACCATCCAAGGCAAATACCTGGACCCATGAGGAACCCCTTAAATCACAGGAGCCTAGACCCCAGACACAGTCACCCTGGGCCAGGGGACTGGAAAGAGAACGGCTTCTGTCCCCAACCAATGATACAGAGTAGCGAAGACAGAAACTGATTTGAAAGAAGCTCCCCATCTTGGCAGAGAAATGTAACAGCGTTCTGATCCCAGGTCTCCGGATCATCACTGATATTCTCCACTGAGTGTACGGTCCTCCCTAAGCTTTGGTTTCCTCAGCCAGGTACTGGGCATTCTGTAGGGCAACTCCCATTGTTGGGGACAGTTTCTATTGGAAGAGAGACCCAAACACGGAGGTGGGAAGGGAGTGGAAGAGCTGAACAGAAAATACCAATGAACATTGAAAAGGAGAAGCAAGGATTGCAAAGTCTTCTTTAAAACATTAAAATGGGCCGGGCAGTGGTGACGCACGCCTTTAATCCCAACACTCGGGAGGCAGAGGCAGGCGGATCTCTGTGAGTTCGAGACCAGCCTGGTCTACAAGAGCTAGTTCCAGGACAGGCTCCAAAGCCAAAGAGAAACCCTGTCTCTAAAAACCAAAAAAAAAAAACATATTAAAATGGAAGAAGAAATATAGTCTCAGTTCAGATGTACAGACACACCTGGGTCCTCCTAACCGCAGAGAAACTCGAAACTCGAGAAACGCCAGTGATACATATGATCACGGTTCTCAACAGTGTTTGAAGTCCTTATATGCCCTGTTGGTCCTAGGAGTTTGTCCTGGTGTCTCCTAGATGAACTCAAGTTACTATGTGTACCTCATTATTAATTGGCCTGTCAAATGGGGTCAGTTTTCCTTATCTATTCCTTTTATTAGACCATAAAATAAAATGCAGCTAATCTCCTATCTATGCCATCCATTCTTTATCATATACTGCACACACACACACACACACACACACACACACACACACACATTGTGAATATTTGAGACCCAAACACTGAGTAGGCGCATGCATGCAGAGACAGAACATCACAGATATATAACCGTGCACCTCAGGGACAAAAACACAGTGGGGAAAAAAATATAAGATAGGTCAAGATCTTGATAGCTGTTGAAATGTATATAATTAAGCCTGAAGATGTTGCTTTTCAGTAACATATAAATTCCAGCCCCTTTCAGGTCCTCTCTAGTGAGTGGTGAAGTCTGTAGTATAGTTGAACAAAGGAACCGAAAGTCGATTATCCGATGATTTATTATAAAACACTTGGCCTACATTGGACATTTGGATGTGTAAACATCGGACTGCTACACCCCCACCATCGCAGGCTTCGCATTTCAGATTTCATTAGCCAATAAAACCAGGTTTATTTATAATAAAGTTAAGCCTTTCAAACCACTGACCATGGAAACCAGATTTTGAAATAATTCAGATTTGTGTATCTGTTCTTTCTAATTAAGGGTAATATCGGGAAGCGCAGACACTGGGTAGCATTGTTCCAGCACCGTGGATTTAAGCAAGAAAATCTGATTATCGGCTCATGTCAGGAGCCGAGCGATAATGCAGCTTAGCATTCGCTTGGGCTTTTTCTTTGGCCAAAAGATAATTACCGTTCATGAGGCCTTACGTAAGTGTATCTAATATCTAAGGCCCTAAAACTTATGAATAGCTAAAGCACACAATGGGCAAAGAAGAATTATCAATACTTACTATTTCTATGCCTTGTTCCACCACGGTAATTTCATTACCTGGCAGAGCCAAAGCTCTAAAAAAAATCAAAGAATCATTTCTTAAAGGGCAAGAAGTTGAACACGCTGGCAAGGTTTTCTGCCCGATTTCCTCTGGTGAAAGTTATTTCTATCAAATAAGAAGCAGATGAGGCAGAATTTTAATAGGAAATGTACCAAAGGGGACTAGGCATTACCTAACCGGGTCATTGCACAAACAGATGCCAAGCTGGAGTAAGATGCTGTTTTCTCCCACAGGCTGCTATTTCTCAGGCTTATGCCGCTGCTGAGTGGGAAGCTTCCTGCTGACAAGCAGAGACACAGCCAGGGCGGAAAAGCTCTGAGAAAAAACGAGAGTGGCCCCAAGGGAGCTCCGCGGAACACAAATCAGTGTCGGTACGGACCATAGAAGGAAGGCCAGAGACTCGGGGCAGAAAATGATCTGAACGAGCCGCTTGAAACTTGCGGTGACGATGAAATGAAGCTGTGTTCAAGGTAATAGGCAAAGAGGCCTTGAGAGCAACTACTCCGGTGGATATCTATAATGTCTTCAGTTATACAGTTTTATATTTAGCAATAGGTTTTTTTTTTTTTTTTGGTTTTTTTTCGAGACAGGGTTTCTCTGTGGCTTTGGAGCCCTGTCCTGGAACTAGCTCTTGTAGACCAGGCTGGTCTCGAACTCACAGAGATCCGCCTGCCTCTGCCTCCCAAGTGCTGGGATTAAAGGCGTGCGCCACCACCGCCCGGCCCTAGGTTTTGCGTTCTTGTCAGGATGTAGCAGGAGCCCTAACACTTTGTTGAGTGCTTAGAAACACTC
>JAQHUG010000103.1:1121412-1134057 GCA_028555095.1 Dicrostonyx torquatus | reverse complement strand
GTTTTAGAAGGGTACATGCCCTCTCTTCTATACACATTGGGCCATCACAGAGCCAGGTGAAGCCACTCCCACATGATCCCAATGAGTATGGATGCCCCCCCCCCCGCTCGAAACTCAGCTTGCTTTCAGAGGCCAATTAGGACGCATCTCCAAGTTTTACCGAAGTCCTGTGAGAGAAGCATCACCTCACACAATGCACACGGGGTGGGGTTCCTGCTACTGTTCATCTTCACCCCCCTTCCTAGTCTGTCCTTGCGGGCCCCTCTCCCTATCCACCCCTACTGTCTCCAAAAGATCTAGATCCATCCTCAAAACGCAGCTAGTGGTCTAGCACTAGTGTACGCGCGCGCGCGCGCTCTCACACACTTTCTTCCCCCTTGCCTGTACATCCATAGACCCAATCCATTCCAAAATCACTCAGCTTTCTAGAGTTCTTTCAGTTAGGTCTCCTCTGTATCCGTCACCGGATTAACGAGGCAAGTGTGGTAAGTACATCGAAGCCACAAAGAGCAGTAGAAAGGCCAACACTGTGCATAAGCGCCTGCATGTCACCGCGGTCACACCGTGACACCTTAACCCTACGGCTTGCTTCTACCTACAGATGTGCTTCTGTGGCTAAACCACTCTGACGCACTAAAAGCACACACGATTGTACAACGGGAAGAATGCCTTGGGCCACGTCCTTGCTGTGACATTTTTTTTTAATTTTATTTGTTTTGGTTTTATGTGCACTTGTGTTTTTGCCTGTGTGAAAGTGGAACTAGAACTAGAGTCCCAGACAGTTGTTAGCTGCCATTTGGGTGCTGGGAGTTGAATCCTGGTCCTCTGGAAGAGCAGTCAGTGCTCTTAACCATTGAGCTATCTCTCCAGCCCTCCTCTCGCTGTTAAGTATAGAGGTTGTTTCTGATTTTTTTTTTTAACCGTCAGGAAGACTGCTTCACCAAACAAACCTTGATGCATGTGTTTCTTTACATATGAGAACCACAGGTGTTTTCTTGGCAATCATTGATTTGTGTCTCCCTGGATCAACTTCATATAATTACTAATGTGTTGAATATATATATTATATATATGACAGTTTTTAAATATATAATACAATATATAAATAGATACATATACACATACATATTTTAACTGGGTAGATCGGTGAATAACGGAGCACATAACTGAGTGTATAGCTGTCAATCAGGGTAAGTGACATATCAGTTCAATCTATGACCAGGATCTCTGACTAGCTGCTCCTGGATTGTGTAACATGGGGAAAGGAGCTTTGAGAAACTGTGTGGAATAAAACCGATCAATAATGAGGCTTAGCCCCTGAGCCATGTGAGACTCCATCACTGAACTAAAGTGAAGCACCTGTAAAAGTCATTTAAATAACTATTTGCATGCATGAACATTTCACAGACGGACACAATCACAAGAAGCGTTTGAAAGCCACAGCGTGGGAGGAGCTGGACCTGGGCAGTGGGGCTTCGGGAGATATTTGTAACTCTACATTAAGGCATTCTGGCTTACTTGAAATTTCCAGTGATAACCTCAATGATGGATTTTGCAAGTACATCATCTCTATTTTTTTTAAAAAAATAAATAACCCAAAAGAGGCAAGAGAAATGGCTCAACAGTTCAGAACTCTTGCTCTCCCAGAGGACCCAAATTTGGTTCCTAGCATCCACATTGGGCAGTTCAGAATGTCCTTAAGTCCTGCTTCAAGGGATCCACTGCCCTCTTCTGGCCTGCTCAGTCACCTACATCCAGACTGACAGGCAGGCAGACAGACAGACGGACAGACACACATACAAATAACATAATAAATCTTACAAACCAAGGTAACTGCTATATAAACATGCTAAACATTGGGTAACTTTATTGCCATCATAAACAAATGTATTGGTTAAAGCAGTCGGTTACGCTGCAAAAGTGATGGCCCAAGAAAGTGATTCCTGATCCTAAAAAATACAAAAGAGCAACTCTAGCAGAACTCCGGGGACCCTGAGCTCAAGGTTTAAATCCTAGCGTTCATTCATTCTTCACTTGGAGCCGTTTAAGTGGCTCGGATTCCAGGCACTGTATCAAGCCGTGGTAAACCAATCTTCCCCAGTTTTCCCTTTAAAGATAGTGAATCTCTCATGGCGTTGCCCATCATTGTCTAGATTAAGAGAGAAGCTTGCTGATTCGTATGAATTAGCACATGTAAAACGTGCAGCGTGTCTAGCGGCCATGGGCTTCTTCCTCCCCCTACTCTACTGCCACCCAAGTATCCGAGGCAAAGCAAAGGCATATCAACTAACATGCAGACATAGGGTAAAGGAAGGGTTAACCAATCAAAGATGAAATCAAAGATGGCCACAGTCGTAGCCAACTAAGTCAGACAACACAGAACCTACAGGACGATGCCGTCACTAGACCTGTGGACTCAACTAAGTTGGACAACACAGAACCTACTGGACGACGCCCCGTCGCTAGACCTGGGTACTCATTTGACGGGAGAGAGCATGGCATGGCGGGAAGATCCTAGTTACAGACTTAGGGTATACCACACACTCAACTGCAGAGTCTTCTCCACAGAGTAAATGGGGAAGTGACAGCCTCAGTGTCCTCTTTAGGAAAGCAGGGGTCAGGCTCCATCTTCTCTAACTGTCCGTCAAAGCTTCAGGCCATCACTAGGCAGGCAACTTGCTTGGAACAAGACTTAACACGTAGCATGTTCCAAACATCAGAGGTAGTTCAAAAGCTGCAGGGAGGTAGGCTTGATCCGTGTAGCTGGTTGATGTTGTCCCCCATCCTAAAATATACAATGTATAGAGACTAGTAACCAAGAAACACTTTGTTCTGAATATAATAGCCCGTTTGAAAAAAAATTAACCAGTCACTTGTTTTTAGCAAACACTCTTACCATTGTACAGTGGCATTACATTGTCCCCCTGGCAAATAGAGCCTTTAAAGATGTCTACGCCTGGCACCGAATGCTGTGTCAAATCTATTGGCTCTGTGTGTTTTAAACACCTGTGTCTCATCAACAGCTCTTCATAATATTGATAACCAAAAATTATACTTATGATGAGTAGTCAATCCAAAGATTGTCTTCCTTGAGACGCATTTGTTCTTGTGGGTAACCCGTTCACAGCCTATAAAAGCTACACAGGTAGAATGGGATAAACGCATCCATTCATCTAATGTGCAAGAAAGCTTTGAAATCGTTCTAGTAAATTGTCCCATGTCATCTCCTCTATCAGAGAATTCTTGCCTGGTTTCCACAAGAATGATGAATGTTTGTTTACTAAAGTTCTAAATTTCACCTGCCTGATAAGATTACAATCCTTAAAAAGAAATGTTACTTTGAAATTTGAGTGTAATCTACCTCTGTTTTTTATTTGAAAGAAAACATGGAAACTTTGGGGCAGCCGTGGTGGCACACACGTTTACTCTTAGCACTGGGGAGGCAGAAACAAGAGAACAGCCACAAGTTCTAGGCTCACCTGGGCTTCATAAAAGACCCTGCCCCAATCAATATATATAACCAATTTGAGAGAAAAACTAAGCTTGCCTTGGAGGCCATCTGCACACTACTGAGAGCCAGCATTTGGTGATTAACTTAGAATTTCAGAAGAACACACTCATCTGCTTCCCGGACAACAACAAAAGACAGCAATGTGCCAATCATTGGGGTCAAATGGAATGAACTCCGCAAAACAGAATCCACAGAAAGAGGGTGTCGATGAAATAAGGTTTGATGACAGCTCTGACACATGGCCGGAGTCACGTTTAACTGCACTGTATGAGACCTGATGTTTTCATCAATGCTTTTGCACACAGCCTCTCCCAAAGTCACCAGGAAGAGACTGGATGAGGCTTGGACTCCGGCGGTCTAGTCTCTGAGTCTGTCTACACCATCAATATTGTCAACTACTGGATTCTGTTTCCATCCATGAGAGCCAAGGCCACCTGAAAACAGGTTCCAGTGAGCTCAGCGGTGCTGGGGAATATTATTTTCAGGTGTGTGACTTTTATTTACGCTGCATTTGTTTAACTCTGTGAAGCTGTGCTACTGAGCCTGTCTAAAGCACCCGATGGGTCCTAATAAACAGATAAACTGCCAACAGCAAGGCAGGAGCAAGGATAGGCGGGATTGGCAGACAAGGAAGAGCAGTAAGAGAACAAGGAGAGGAAGCTATCAGGGGCCAGTCACCCAGCCAGCCTCAGCCACAGAGTAAGAAGAAAAGAAGAGGCAAAAGGAGGTCGGGTTAATTTAAGAGAAGCTGGCAAGAAACAAGCCAAGCTAAGGCCGGACATTCACAACTAAGAATAAGCCTCCGTGTGTGATTTATCCGGGAGCTGGGTGGTGGACCCCTCAAAAAGTCAGAAGAGTGAAACAACACACAACATTATCGCAAACCAACTCGGGGCTCGAATATCCATCTAGAGCCTGAGAAAACTGGAGGGGAGGGGGGAAGCTGCTCCTTTAAGAGTTTGTGCTTGCTGGCGAAGCTTTGAGCAGCCGGCAGGCAGAGTAGTAACAAAATGCGAAGTAAAAATGTCTCCCACAGCACAAGCCTTGGCATCCGAGATCCCAAGGGAGGTTAAGGCAGTTCCCGGTCATGTACCTCCAACCCGGCTGCAAGCTTTGGACAAACCGACCCAAAAGTGGGCGGAGCCAGCCGCTAGAGCACAGAGAAGGTCCAGGTGTAGCTTAACAGCCTGAAGTTTGCTTGTGCGGTCAAAAAAGGCTAAGAGATAAGCAATGCAGAAGAAGCCAGTAAAGATGGGAACCACACAGGGAGTCTGGATCCTGTATATTATTGTGTTGATTTTTGAATTTTTTGGTTGCTTAAAAGCAAAGGACAGCTGCTAACAGGCCTGGAATTGAAAGAGGCACTATTGAAATAAACCAGCCTGGATATTACTTTTAAAAAGTTTTTTTTTCCCTTTGTTTTTTCGAGACAGGGTTTCTCTGTAGCTTTGGAGCCTGTCCTGGAAACTAGCTCTTGTAGACCAGGCTGGTCTCGAACTCACAGAGATCCGCCTGCCTCTGCCTCCCGAGTGCTGGGATTAAAGGTGTGTGCCACCACCGCCCAGCACTTTTAGAAAGTTTTAAAAACTGTATTTGTCAAATGGAAATCAAAAATGCTTTGGAGAAGCAGTTTTGCTTTTGTTTCCACAGGAAACAAGAGGCTGTGGATTCCTTCCAGGTAGATTTGGAACTGGTTTGATCCGGGGAGACCTCCTGAAACTTGACAGGTGATATCTATCAACAAAAGTTATAACGGGGCTTCCCAGGACTTGGCCATTACCTCAAATTTTCTCTCTGGGACCCTAAAAATACTTCACCCACATTCAGCAGGAAGCAGTCTAGAGAACACAATGTCCACATTCCCAAGAGAAAAGGGGGTGTGGGTGGTCTTTGGTTATGTTGTGGGTCATAGGTGTTTGTTATATTTAGGGGAATATAGGATAAAAAGACAACTATTAATTTCAGATATTTTGCGCTGGCATGGATTTTGGTATATGGGTACAAATTCAAAGTCAATTTTTTTTTACACTGTATATATGTTTTTACTCTTGTTTAGAGGATTTTTGCATATTGATACAAATTTAATGTAATTTTGTGGCAACTTTTGTTTCTATTCTTGCTTAAAGGACTTTTTCATATTGATACAAATTTAAGGTAACTTTTGTTACAACACAGTGTGTGTATATATATATATATATACTCTTGTTTAAAGGGTTTTATATATTGATATCAGTTTAAAGTTATTTTGTTACAACATATTTTATATATGTTTTTGCTCTTGTTTAAGGTATAGCACCTATGCATTTCATTTTAAAAATGTAAGGTAAAATTCTAGTTTTTGAAAGCTGTTATTATGAACTATACAGGACAATCAAGAAACACAGGTCAGTCGGGAGCCGGGTGGTGGGCCCCTCAAAAAGCCAAAAGAGTAAAAACAACACACAACACAGTGTTCCACTTCTCAGTAACCTGGAATGCAAGAACGAACTCAGTGGCAAACTCTACTATGGGACAGAATTGTCCTTTGGCTATCTGTCTGACCTGGACCTCAAACTATCTCTGGCAACTAATACGAACTTATCCCTCCTCTCCCAAGTCCATAAGCCCTAAAATTGTCTGACCAGCATCAGTGTGGGTAAAGGAAGCTGCTGGCTTTGGGCAAGTATTCCAAACTATCTGCCAACAGTAGTCTGCCTGAAGCCATCTGTGATGTGAGCCTTTGATCTATAGACAGGATGTCATCGTAGGACAGTCTGTGATGGCGAGGACTAAGCATGACCCACGCTCCCGCGGTGCAGGCTGGATAGCTGAAAAGACTCACATCCGACTGAATCCGTACTTGGTTATTTGCTGTGACCTTTTTGAGGTGAGCAATCTCCGAAAGAGGATTTGATGCTCACTTGGACCATCAAGGGCTAACTCCAGTTGCTAGGCATGGAAAGATGTCCTGAGGACCAGGCCAGTGTCCCAGGTATCACAACCTCAATTATCAGAGCCTCAATCTGCATGCGCTACCTCTACTCCCTCCAGGGAGTCGTGCCAAACAGGCCTGTTAGGCCACAGCCCCACCCTGCAGTCACAGCCCAGATTGTTCCCACATCTCAAACAGATACAGAAAGTATGAGTAAGGCTGATCCTCGGTGTTTTCTCACCAAGCTGAGCAGGGTCTGGGGTCTACTGCTTGGATAGCTCATAAGCACCTTCGAGTCTAAAAGGGGATCCCATCAGCCATCATTCTGGAACAATATAGGCACCCCGGTTTCCAGACAGCATGCCCATCACGTGGGGGTGCCTGACAGGTATTCTCGCACACTTCCGTTTGAATGCACACTCCCTCCTTGAATGTAAGCAAGCTCAGGAATCGGTCCTACCTGTTGATTCCTGGTTATCCATCCCCAGGGGCAGGTCTAACTAAACCCTGGTCCAGAGGAGAGAGGATGGCGGTTCTACTGGGGTAGCTCAGTCTGGAAACTCGACACACGCCAGAGGGGTTATTTCATCTACTCCAGATCTCTCTGTGGGAAAGGAAGCAGAGCCCAGGGAGAGCCAGGCTGTTCTTCCTTGCAGCAGAGGACGAGATGAACAAGACCGAGAAGAGATGGCCTCTTCTATACCAAGGAGTAGAGTAAGACTTATGGTCAGGTCTACCATGACTCTGTCCTCCATTCCCAATGGAGAAAGCCAAGCAGAAGGTAGAAAAAAAATGGGACTTTCTCTTCTAAAAATCAAGGTCAAGAGAATTAGCACATGGCATTCTCATTCTACATAACTCTTTGTATGATTTTATATTTAAGAAACCAACATAAAGTCATGGATATCCTTGCTTCCTGAAAGTTTCATAATTTGAGCCATTAGGCTTAAATCTTTTGAGTAGATTTTTGTACACGATGAAAGTAAGTATACAATTTCATTCTATTGTAGCTGGGTGTCCAGTTTACCTAGAACAATTTATTTAAAATGCTCTCCTTTCCAACACTGGACCATCTTGACCCCCTTTAGAAAGTCCATTGGCCACGTGTGTTCATGTCAGGCCCTCCAAGCGCTCCCCTTGGTCTAGGTCTGACCGTATGCCAGTTTCACACTGTTTCGATTAGTGTGCCTTTGGATTCAGTCTGAAATAAAAAAAAAAGCTTCATGAGATGTTTCAAGTTTCTAAATTTCCCTTTTTGCTTTCAAGGGGGTTTTGACATTTAGATACCTCTTGAAATTCGTGTGAATTTTAAGGTTCTGGGTGGGGGGGGGGACCTCAGTTGGGATTTTGATAGATATGCATTAAATTTGTAGGCCACCTTAGATAATGTTTTACCGACCATGTTAAATCTTTTGATCCACAAACACTGGAAGTATCTAGGCTACTTCAGTAGCGGCATTAGTGGGTCCTTCCCAATGTTCAAATATTTCATTTCTTTAGCTACAATTATTCACATCTTACTGCTTCTTGTAAAGGGACTAAAATGGAGTTATTTTATTTCCGTTCAGATCATCCATTGATGGAGGACACAAATACAACAGACCCTTTACGAACTGATTTCAAACCCTACAAGTCTGTCGTATTGGTGAGCTAGCTTCCACCCTGCAACGACTATCCACGGCCCAATGCCCAGACATCGGCATCAGCAGACAGACTTTTGGACCAGTAACACTGGGAAGGAAGTCTTAGGATGTTCTTCGCAGGTTCCTGCCAGCTGTGCAGTAGCAGACACTGCGAACTTGAGTACCTGGCAGCAAGAGCCAAGAATGGCAGGCTGTGGTGTGTTATGGTGGGGTAACGGCAGGTATAGGCAGTGGCAGATCCGTGTTATCAGAACATTCTGCCTAGAATCCCAGCCCTGGCTCTGATTTTCTAGCTCTCCCAATAATTTTATATATATATATATGTATATATATATGTATATATATATAATTGTATATAAAATTGTATATATATATAAAATTGTGTATGTGTGTGTACATATATATATATATATATATATATATAAAATGTTCAATGTTTTCTGTGAATGGACTGTATTTGCTCGTGTGTGTGTGTGTGTGTGTTTGTGTGTGTGTGTGTGAGATTCTGCTAGACTGGATGGTCCACAAGCCCAGGACCTCTCTGCCTCTGCCTTCCCAGCACTGGGATTGCAGGTGTGCACCGCTGCACCTTCTATGTAGGTACCAGAGATCTGAACTTGGATTTTCAAGCTTGTACGTCGCGAGTGCTTTGCCAACTACGTAGCTTCCGCGGCCCCTTCTTCAAACTGGGGACCCTGTTTAATAAACTGTCACCTGGAAATGGCCTCATTCTTTTATCCGGCTTTGCACCTTCTTCTGCTTATGACAATTTTCATCATCGGTTTGTTGTCCGGTTTCGATACTAGAATGAAAGCTCCACGCACTCGGAATCCTTTGCTCTGTTCCTTGCCGTGCACGTAAGGCAATGATTGTTTGGTCTGCTTACGAGAAACTCGCCGTATGAACGAAACACTCATGAATCTGTTCAAGTTCAACAGTACGCACCTGGTAGAAACCAATGCTATGCATCCTGAACATACGTCTGTGTTTCCTCTTCAGACTAGCGCCGGACTCAGCCCTCCACCACTCTAGCCAGAGATCAGGGGAGCCGCCTGCAGGACCGCCCTCGGCCCCTGCATTGTTTCTGATGACACTGACCTGCCAGCTTCAGCCTGCGCTCATTATTAACAGTTTTACCAAAGTGAGTGTCTATATCTCCCTTT
Organism: Dicrostonyx torquatus; assembly: GCA_028555095.1. Lineage (NCBI taxonomy): Eukaryota > Metazoa > Chordata > Mammalia > Rodentia > Cricetidae > Dicrostonyx > Dicrostonyx torquatus. The sequence goes on along the minus strand of JAQHUG010000103.1, from coordinate 1,124,829 downwards.
TTCTCTAAGATGTTTGTATTGGATATTGGAAAAGCCCGACATTTCTAAACATCTTCAGAGGCCACTCTTTAGCATCTAAATATAAAGGTGTCCTCGGGCCGCCTCAGCCACAGGAGGAATTAACCCTGTCAGAGGGGACATAGAAGGAGTTGGTGAAGCCCCCCACCACCCGCTTCTCAAAATCACTTTCTTAACCAAAGATGCTCAAAGGCCTTGCTGTTCGCATCTGACTCGCTTCCACCTGCTGGGACATTGGCTCTCCTGTCGAGACCAGGGTCTGCCCTCCGTTTACCAGACCCTCTACAGTCCTCAGAACGCCCACAGCATGACTCATTTTCAAAGTCCCCTTGAACACCAGCAGGGGACAAGCACATGCTCCAACAGCACTAACCTGCTGAGAACCGCCTCTCCTGAACCTACCCTGTGCTAACATATGGCTCGTCTACCACTCTCGCCTGTCACGCGATTGTAAATGTGTATTTCATGTTGATCAGAGACTGGGCTATCATTTGATATGTGGAATCATTTGTAAACACACTTTGCAAAACAGCAACATGCTTTTCCAATAAATACTAATGTTGCCCCAGCTATGCTGTTGGGAAAGTCTCCAGCATTGAATGGGAAATGGTGAAACTCCCTAGGAGGTACAGGTAGAGCCCCCTCCACCTCTTCCGGTAACCAGGCCTTCAGGAAGGACCAACAACTGAGACCAATTCCAAATTGTGACAGAGCAAGTCCCATCCAGTGTGGGAGCCAAGGCTGGGGAGCAAGCGAAAGTGCCCAGCTCAGCCACGCACTTTCTAAGTAAATGCCAAGCGAGCCAGGCTTCCTGGTGGAGCCTGGGATACATGGGTAAGTGAGGTGTGCTTGGCCCTGCCCTCGTGGAGTTTATAGTCTGGCACATAGAGACGCTGAACAAATTCTTGTTGAATTGATTGATTGAGGAAAACCACTAAGTCAACCCTTTTTGTCTTCTGTGTTTTTGTATAGCATGCTTCTGTCGGTCACATCGTGTATATGCAACGCCTGTGGAAGCCAGAAGAGGGCGCTGAGTCCTATGAAACCCGAGTTAGAGATAGTGTAAGCTAAAAATGTGGGTGCTGGAAACTAGACCCATGTCCTTTGCAAGAGCAGTAACTGCTCTCAACCCACTGGGCCAGCTCTCTAACCACATGTTTCTTTTTTCTTAAGATTACAGAACATTTTTCAAATTTATTTATTTTCTATTAGCATATAAGATGATGTCTGAGCCAGGCGGTAGTGGCACATGCCTTTAATCCCAGCACTCGGGAGGCAGAGGCAGGCCAATCCCTGTGAGTTCAAGGCCAGCCTGGTCTACAAGAGCTAGTTCCAAGACAGGCTCCAAAACGACAGAGAAACCCTGTCTTGAAAAACCAAAAAATAAAATAAAATAACATCTGTAGATGAAAGTTTCTGGTCCCATAGCCATTCACTCCCAAAGAAACACACAGAGGCTTATATTAATTATAAACTCTTTGGCCTATTAGCTCAGGCTTATTTTTAACAAGCTCTTACAAGTTAAATTAACCCATAATTCTTATCTATGTGTAGTCCCATGGCCTGGTACCTTTTCTCAGTAAGGTATTCTCATCTTACTTCCTCAGCATCTGGATGATGACTATGTGTTTTATTAAATGAATACAAGTGACAAATCTTTACAGGGTACAAGAGCATTCTCCCACAGCCACATCCTTACAGCATTTTCATACATATTTGGTTTAAGTTATTTGCACACACATTCACTCCTTTCAGTTCAAAATTCTATAAAATCAATGGTAGAATGTCTGGCCAGCAATCATGAGGCCCTGGATTTGACCCACAGCACCATCAAAGAGATTATGAAAACAATATAGATAGATATGAAGCCATATGTCCTTTTTGGCTTTCATTCACTTATTTATGTATTTTAAATTCAGCGAGATATGTAGACTATGACATGTCTATAATTTATAAACGCATTTTAGTGTAACTTGCCATGCCATGCTAAGTGTCACGATACAGACACAAATATAAGTGGATTGAATATGGACACTCAATATTTTTTATCACTGTAAGGTATTTGTGCTCTTTTCCTGCTTTGCAGCTCGCCGCGGCCGTCATCATGAATGACACAGTAACGATCCGGACCAGGAAGTTTATGACCAACCATCTGCTTCAAAGAAAACAGACGGTTATTGATGTCCTTCACCCCGGAAAGGCAACAGTACCAAAGACAGACTTTGGGGAAAAGCTAGCCAAAATATACAAAACCACACCAGATGTCATCTTTGTATTTGGATTCAGAACTCATTTTGGTGGTGGGAAAAGAACTGGCTTTGGCATGATCTATGATTCTCTGGATTATGCAAAGAAGAATGAGCCCAAACACAGACTTGCAAGACATGGCCTTTATGAGAAGAAAAAGACCTCCCGAAAACAGCGAAAGGAACGCAAGAATAGAATGAAGAAGGTCAGGGGTACTGCGAAGGCCAATGTTGGTGCTGGCAAAAAGTGAGTGGAGATGGATACAGCCAAAGGAGTAGATCCGCAGTGACTTGATCTGCCGTGATTTTCAGACAATTTCCCAGAGGACAAATAAACTAAAAGCTTATGTGTAAAAAAATAAGTAAAAAAAAAATTTTAAAAAAAGATATTTGTAATTAAGATTTAAATAGCATTGTCCTAATCCTTTGCCGCCTACCGACTGATGAGCCATTCTCAGTGGATCGGCACAGGAGCATTACACCCCTGGATGTCCCGTGGACCAGCTCTACTGGTCCTCAACAAGTGGAACTGAGCCCTGAGAAAAACATCAACCAAACATTCCGGGTATGTTCACTTCAGGTAGACGGGACACGTAGGGTCCGAGAGGGAAACGTGCTTGGAAGGCTGAATAGGACCATGGAGGCCAAGAGAAGAGGGACGACTGGCCTGTGTAGGACTCTGGAGCCATGGTGAAAAATGTTAGTGAAATGGAACCCTGTTGGAGACTGTAAACAGAGTGTGATGCTTTTATGTTTTTGGAAACATCACTAAGTCCTTCGATCCAGCTTTGACCCAGAATGTATTTTTACCACCATCTGTTTGTTTTGCCGATAGCTCAGATAGCTTCCAACTGGAAAATAAATAGCAGAGTGTATAAATGTATCCCCTCCACGGACACAGCTATCATATTAAGCAACACACACCTGATTCTCTGACCTGATTCATCCTGAATTGGGTCATTCAGGTCCTTGACGTTGTGTGTGGTGTCCACTATAAACCAGCTGCAGCATTGTTTAAATACGCCACCGTGAACTCGGCCATTCTCCTGCTGATGGACCTGTCTTTTCTCCTGCTGATGGACCTGTCTGTCTGTCTTTTCTCCTGCTGATGGACCTGTCTGTCTGTCTTTTCTCCTGCTGATGGACCTGTCTG
>JAQHUG010000103.1:1091876-1121207 GCA_028555095.1 Dicrostonyx torquatus | reverse complement strand
TCTGTCTTTTCTTCTGCTGATGGACCTGTCTGTCTGTCTTTTCTCCTGCTGATGGACCTGTCTGTCTGTCTTTTCTCCTGCTGATGGACCTGTCTTTTCTCCTGCTGATGGACCTGTCTTTTCTCCTGCTGATGGACCTGTCTTTTCTCCTGCTGATGGACCTGTCTTTTGAGTACACCATTCATTGCAAAACTCATGCCTCCAAAAGTCAGCCCTTACTGAACTATTAATTCCATGCTGGTGAGGACGGCTGGATTACAGCTCTCTGCGTCTGCAACTGTGTCAAATTGTAGCCCTTTGCATCTGCAACTGTGTTAAACTGTAAATGTTCTCCCATGCGATTCTACAGCCTGTGAGATTCCTGTTTCTCTACATCTCTGAAAGAGTCAGAGGTGGGGGCCGGTGGGGGAGGGAACGACTCCAAGGAAACAGCATCTTTCCAGACACCACAGGGCTGATACACATAAGAACTCAAAGAGACTGGGACAGCATGCAAAAGGCCTTGCACAGGTTGAGCCAGACTGAATTCCAACACTCAGAAGAGGAAGTGGACACAAAGTTCTATCCATAACCAAGAAGTTATGTACCACGGACACCTGCTGGGAAAGGGACATTTTCAGCATTGGATGTCGCCGGTTATATCAACCACAATCCAGATCAGGCTTCATGGCCAGGAGTAACTGGCCAACACAAAACAGACTCCATGGCTTATTTGGACTATAATTGTGGTAGTAGCTGGTGGTGGTGGTGGCGGCGGCAGTGATGTGTGTGGTCTTTCTTCATCATTGGAGGGGGGTTGTATTGGTTTTTTTTTTTGTCTTATTGGCATTTGCTTTTTTGGTTTGGTTTGGTTGAGAGAGAGAGAACATGAACATGAAGTTGGGTCGGTAGGAAGGTAGGGAGGAGCTGGGAGGAGCTGGGGGAGGAGGAAGCTATGTTCAAAATATATTGTACAAAATCATTTTAAATAAAAAGTCCTCATCTAACCCTAGTTTTGTAAGCAGTTTTAGTTTTCCTCCCATGAATTCGTGTTAAAGTAAATGTCCATGGGAATAGGAATGTTTTTGTTCATTTGGTTTATTAAAATGCATTTTACACATTTCTTTCCATATTAAAGTATTCTGCGTCATTAGAGTTAATCCTAGCTAGTTAAGATGTAGTTTCGTTTTATAGACTAAATTTGATCTTGTGTAAATTAGGATCTACAATCCGTTTCCTTCTTAAAGTATTGCTAGCTCCAAAGGATGAGTTACATAGTTTTCTCTTTCTCTCCATAATAGTTTCTGGAATTTGACATTTTATTAAAACTCAGCCACAGTTACTGAGTGTGGCAGACTCTTGGACTCTTTTGGTGGAACAGAAAATTTTAAATTTTAATTGAAAAATGTATTTTTTAAATTTTTTGCTTATCCTGTTATAATATCTGTACTGAATTCAGGCACAGGTTTCTTAAGAGGCAAAATTTTCTTTTTCTTTACTGTTGCTTTTATAACAGCCATGTGATCATCTTTTGGTGCTCAGTGAACACAATATAAAAAGCATGATATACTGAGACACCCATATTCTGATGCTGGTCAGACAGAGGGCATCTGATGTGTAACCAAACCTGTGATAGTGTCCCATATACGATATATGTTATTTAATAAGTGCTATATGCTATACAGTATTTGATATACAATACAGAATACCACAGATGTGATATATAGTAGAGAATAAAGTATACAAGAGTTAGCATATAGTGTAGCTATAAAGTGTGACAACATAGAAGTGTTTTATTTAATATTTATTTATTTATTTTGGTTTTTCGAGACAGGGTTTCTCTGTAGCTTTGGAGCCTGCTCGGGAACTAGCTCTTGTAGACCAGGCTGGTCTCGAACTCATAAAGATCTGCCTGCCTCTGCCTCCCGAGTGCTGGGATTAAAGGTGTGGGCCACCACCGCCCGGCCATAGAAGTGTTTTAAAGAAAAACATCGTAAATGTTTTTACTACAGTCTCTGTAATTCCTCCGATGCACAAAACCACATGAACACAGAGCGGGAAGAAGAAGGAATGGGCCCATCCAATTGAGAACCCAGAGAACACCAAGACCCAGGGCTCAGGACCTCACTACCCCACCACTCCTTGCTGAAATCCAGAGGAAAAGAAGGGTGCCCAGGAGTCAGCTGTCAACAGATTCAGGCTTTGTGTCCCTGAATCTGTACAGGCAATGCAGGACTGCCACATGGGACACACCTCTCCCAGTAGAGGGACTTGTGACCCCCATTTTAAGAAGTTTCACCTTGCCGGGCGGTGGTGGCGCACACCTTTAATCCCAGCACTCGGGAGGCAGAGGCAGGTGGATCTTTGTGAGTTCGAGACCAGCCTGGTCTACAAGAGCTAGTTCCAGGACAGGCTCCAAAGCCACAGAGAAACCCTGTCTCGAAAAACCAAAAAAAAAAAAAGAAGAAGAAGAAGAAGTTTCACCTTCCGAGGGTCTTAGCGCACTAATGGAATGGCCTCCATAAGGGGATTGTCCTCTAATGTCCCTTCCCTTCCCTGCAAACCCTCCTGTGAGTCATAGACTCCATTAGCCGAGTGGATTCTTAGGAGGCCAATGACTTGAGGTCAAAATGGAAAAGCATTTACTGTGACAGAAAACTGCTGGTGTTTTCTGTAAACTCAGCCCTCAGCCCCAGTGCAGAAAGAACTGGAATAAAATCAGGTCATGGTTTTGTTTGTGGGTTTTAAGTAGGCCATGTTTCCATCTTCTCAACGCTGGCCCCGTTCTTTAATCTTCCAATGTGAGTTTACACCTCTGGTCACTACTAGAATTCTATTTCCAGGCCCGGCACCCTCCTCTGGAGGAGGCACCAACTCGAGGCAAACTGTGATGGAGGTTTTGTTGCTTGCTTTTGTTTTTCTTTCTTATTTCCATATTGTTGTCGTTGGTTGGGTGTGTGGCTTGTTTGTTCGTTTGTTTGAGAAAGGGTGTCACCATGCAGCCCTGACAAGCCTGAAACTACTAAATTTTGGAAAGGGGGGACTAGAAGGTGAAAGGATCTTGGAATCACCCCCAAGCCTCATTCACCTGCCTGGGACCGACTGAGTGCATCAGTGTGTCTGGACTCTGGACTCCTCTTTAGAAGACATTGCAATTCCCCTCGTGGCAAACAGGAAGGCCGTGGAGACATGGATGTATTTCAGTACAAAATCTCCTTCTTCTCAGTCCTGCTTTTACAGATAAAGCTCAGCTATGGCTAACTCTGGGATGCCACCATGGCTCCATGACAACGGGACTGGCATGCTAGCTGTGGCGACCCTCTCTGTGTACACACTCAGAGAGGCACAGATTCCCATCTGTGGGATGGGAATCTCTCACATAGAGATAGACATTCACTTTGCCCTTCCATGAGTGGGCCATTAGCAACCAAGGAGTAAAAACAGCCTGCTGAGAGAGATTTTTCCAGTGTTGGTATACCCTCTAGACCCCCTAAACTGTGACACACGCGGGCACTAAAAAGATATCGAGTGTGTGCTTCTAGTCTTGCTAACCAAATGACGCTTTCCTTAGTGCACATATCTGTGTGCTCCAAGGGCAAAGAGTTCACACGATCCTCAGGCACACTCAAGGTTCTGTGGGAAATACCTCTTAACGTTCTTATTTAGGGATTCAAAGCACAAAGAATTAACAGTTATAATTTCCAAACTAAGAAGGAATAAATGCCAGGTGCCGAGCTATGGAACACAAAGACAGGACACTAGAGATGTGGTCCCAGGCAGCTGGGTTCTGTTTACTCACGCTAGTATGGGATGAGCCTCTCTTCCACAGGGTCACACTGCTCACGATGGGAACATAGCAAAAGGACTTCTGGAAGAGAGAGAACAAGGCATTAAGTGTCATTTCAGACCCATTTCACCACTGAGACATGAGTTTGGGGCGGCTCAGAAGCTAATTGATTCGAATGGCTGTTCATGCCGTGAGTACCTGGTAACCCACAGAACACTGGCCGGGTTTCCATGGGAACCATGGCAAACTCCAAATGCGGTTGCCACCCTTAAGAGTCCAGACGAAGTCCAATTACAGGAAGCTTAAAAGAACCTCACGAGTGAATTTAAAATTTTGATGCTGGTGTGTTACAGAGGAGAAAATGACTCCTGAGATTTAATCAGATGGAGGAGAGTTCAACGGGTACACCCGTGCCACACACGTTTGGGGTTTGCCACGTCCTCCTGAGCCATTCCCAACTGATACACATGCAAAGTCAACCGCCCGAGAACATTAATCAGAAATGAACTCTCCTTGGCGGAAGTCATTAATTTAGAGCTGTATGTTGTGCAGAATTGCCATGGGAAAGATTTGCTTGAAACCAAAGTGCAATGCATAAAATCTGATTGTTCAGGGGCAGCCAGAGAAGGTGACCTGAGGATCTCAGGGTGGGAGGGAACCTTGACATTTTCCAGAAAATGTCAAACCTCCCTAGGATCACTATCAGGATTGGTTTCCTAACTTCTTGTTTTCAATTTGATGTTTTTCATTTAGTCACACTGTTCAGAGCCTTTGACCCAGCATTTGCTAAACTCACTCCGGGTACCGTGAAGAGTACCTGCCTCCTCCCCACACGGGTCCAAGTTAAGCACACGGGGATGAAACTGGAAAATGGTGGCCCTTCCGCTTTCCACCAAGGTGACAAGGATTTAAAGATTTTATTTGTTGATTTAGTTTTACATGGAGGTGTATGTGCCTGAGTGTATGTACGTGTACCGGATGTATAAAAGCGCCCAGCGTGGCCAGAAGAGGGTTCTGATTTCCTACAACTGGAGACATAGATGGTTGCAAGCTGCCTGACGTGGATGTTGGGAATTAAACCAGGGTCTTCGGCAAGATCGGCAAGTTCTCCCAACTGTGGAGCATCTCTCCAGCCCTGGGTGAGCAGGATTTAAGACAGGGACAGTCACAGAGACTCGTGTAGGGAAAAGCAGTAAATCTGAGTGTCGTGGAGGAGAAAGACAGGCGGTGTAACAGAGTCAGAGGCGGTAGACGGTGTGCACTTGGGAAGCAGACTTCTTCCCGCTCAACAAAAATCAAGAAAAAATGATGGTCTTCCTGAAATCTAAAACCAAGACAGAAGGACACGAGACGTCAAAGGTTAGGTTTAAGGCAGCAGAAGCATAAAACTCCTGAATCTAGAGGGAATCTATGGATGAGGAAGAAGGTTCTCAAGAGCCTTGAAAGTGAGGATTATAAATACAGCCAAAGTATAGGCTGTGGTGCGAGCCGGTGAAACCGAGCAAACACGTCTTTTACAAGGAAGCCCCGGTGTCAGTTCTGTACATGACCAACATACAACAAACAGGACTAAAGAACACGGGTGAGAACCAGGAAGGAATCCCAAACTAGCAACATTTGCCCGCTAGGTGAAGAAGTTACTTCAGATCGCCCAACAGAGTGAAGGGCCAAGGCAGCTTCACCAAGCCTGGATTCTAACTCTCTGTTGAGTTACAGGGTACACACATGCACCCTTCAAATCCCAGAAGTCTGCTTTGGAGAAACCACCTCATCTGTGCAGAAAGAATTGTTTAAAGAGTAGACCGGCGTGAAGTCAGACCCGTACCCAGCATAGATCTCCCTCTCCAGTCCCTGTACTCCGCTCCACCCAGGCACCTGGGGTTTTCCAACTAGGTAGAGCCTTTGCCGGAGGCGGGCAGGACCCTTAGTCACGGCTCTGACATTGACTTCGGTGGCGATCTCTCGGTACCAATGGAGATTGCTAATTCAAGCTCTGCTTGTGTCAGGGGACAATGGAGTAGCGTTGCTCAGAGGGAGTGTGATGGGAGAACAGTGTCCACGTGGGCACAGCAGCCCTGTAATTTGTGCTTCCCAAACAGTGAGGCTCCCTGGCAGCCAACGGTACACACTCTTCCTTAGAAAAAAAAGGGGGGGCTGGAGAGATGGCTCAGAGGTTAAGAGCACTGAGTGTTATTCCAGAAGACCTGAGTTCAATTCCCAGCAACCACATGGTGGCTCACAGCCATCTGTAATGAGATCTGGCGCCCTCTTCCGGCCTGCAGGGATATGTGCAGGAAGAACTCTGTATACATAATAAATAAATCAAGAAAAAAAAGAAGAAACCCTGCTTTGTCAACTACAATCTCTCCAGTGCTACAGCAACATGTAATGATACTCTATAGTAAATGTTCAATTCTTTAAAGAAAGAAAGAAAGAAAGAAAGAAAGAAAGAAAGAAAGAAAGAAAGAAAAAGTAGAATGTTTTGTTGATGTATAACTGAAACATGAATCTGCTATCTCCAGAGCGGTGTCTTGGGAGGTATCTACCAGAGAAAAGAAGCCACCGAGATTAGGACTATCTATCAACTCTCTAGGACAGCCTCTCCTTGAACCTTCAAATGCAGGTAGAATTTATTTTCAAATAAGAGGCTAGTGTCATCAACAAGCCAGCGGGGGAGGAGCTTGAGAAAAAAAATAAAGGATCTGGGCTAGTCATTGTCGGTCATTAACCCGATTTTCTAATGAATATGGCATTAGGCATTCATTAACGATCGTTGTGTTTACGTTGAGCCGTTGATGTGGGATGAAGGTTGGTAAATGAAAGCAAATTTAGCCAGACAGTTCTGGACACTTAGAAAGCAATTAACTTGTTTGGCAGTAATTACATGCTGAAAGCTAAATCAAGTGCATCTGGGAAGGCACAAGAGTCGCCGCAGAAAGCCATGGCGCTTTGCTCCAAAATACTGTAATAATAATAATAAAATAATAATAATGATGATGATGACAGAAACAACAACAGCCCATGTTTCTCTGAAGAAGAAAGAGAAAAAGCAGAGACTTGCCATAAGTGACAAGCAGAAGACTCGGGTTTGATGAGCAGACGTGAGGTCATAGCCCATACGTTAGAGGAGAGGCAGGTTACCAGAAATAAGGAGAGATCAGCCCATATTATTTTGATTTTTAAAAATTATGCTGTGGCCGGGCGGTGGTGGCGCACGCCTTTAATCCCAGCACTCGGGAGGCAGAGGCAGGCGGATCTCTGTGAGTTCGAGACCAGCCTGGTCTACAAGAGCTAGTTCCAGGACAGGCTCCAAAGCCACAGAGAAACCCTGTCTGAAAAAAAAAAAACTATGCTGTGACACGGTATTGTGGAACCAGGTGTCATACATGGCAGGATACAGGTTTTGTCCCCATTCACATCCATGCGCACATACATGTGACATTCCCTGCATGAACGGTGAAAACCAAACCTGCTGGCGAGAGCCCCGATGACCACTCTGTTGAAGTAACAGGTTTTACCACTGGCCGATTTTGATCTTCAGACAACACCCGAGTGTCGCAGTGTGTGTGGCTAAACGTTCCAGTCATCAAACACAGCCAACGACTCCTAAGAAGTGAATGGAGCACTGTGGTGGCCTTAAGAAAAGCATTCGGACGCCGGGCGGTGGTGGCGCACGCCTTTAATCCCAGCACTCGGGAGGCAGAGGCAGGTGGATCTCTGTGAGTTTGAGGCCAGCCTGGTCTACAAGAGCTAGTTCCAGGACAGGCTCCAAAGCTGCAGAGAAACCCTGTCTCGAAAAACCAAAAAAAGAAAAAGGAAAGCATTCGGGGAAAGATGGACGAACCAGCTTAAAGCAAAGGAAGAAAGCACAAAATTCCGTGCAAAATTTCCCACCAAAGTGTCCCTGCAGGGCCGCATGCACAGCGTCAGTGACGCTCTCCGGTGGAAAGTCACTGTTTTCGACATTTCCAGGCCTCTAAAATTTAGTGGAGAAACAGGAAGAGACAAGATTTTGTGTGTGTGTGTGTGTGTGTGTGTGTGTGTGTGATTGTATACATGTATGTGAAAGAGTGTGCATGTGAATGTGTGTGTATGTGTATGTGAGTGTATGAGTGTATACATGTAGTGAAAGAGTGTGCATGTGAATGTGTGTGTATGTGTGTGTGCTTGTGTGAGTGTGTGTGTATGTGGTATGTGTATGGTGTGTGTGTTTGCGTGGTGTGTATGTGTGGGGTATGTGAATGTGTGTGTGTGTATGTGAGACTGTATGTGTTACTGTGTGTGTGAGAGAGAGACAGTGTGCGTGAGAGAATATGAGTGTGTGTATGCATGCGAAAAAGTGTGCGTGTGAATGTGTGTGTGTGAGTCTGTGTGTGTGTGGTGTGTGAGTGTGTGTGGTGTGTGTGAGTCTATGTGTGTGAGTGTGTGGTGTGTGTGTGTGGTGTGTCTGTGTAGTGTGTATGTATGGTGTGGGAGGCTATGTGTGGTGTGTGTTATGTGGTGTGTATTTGTGGTATATGTATTTGGTATATGTGAGTGTGTGTGTGTGTGTGTGTATGTGGTATGTATGTATGAGTGTCTGTGTGTGTTCCCTCCTAGGGTATCAATAAGTCCATTAGGCCGCAAGAGCAGATCTTGAGACGAGCCCCGAGAACTGGCGACAAAGGGTTTTCAAGCTCACATCATGGTCTGGGTGGCCCTCCTTTAAGGACCAGAGGTGACAAATTGCTCCACAGACTCCACAGATAAAAGTATGCCTGCACTTGAGGGTCAGTGACCAAAAGAAAGTTCCCAGGAGGCTCCACAGAGGGCAGCTGGCCTTGCGGGAACATTCGCGAAGTCACCAGCGCTTAAGGCAAATGTTTGGTTTGTCCCTGGGACGGGAACAGAAAGCAAAAACCAGGAGAACGCTTTTGAAATTCCTGCTTAGGCCATCGAACCGCGCCTTTTGCCACAGCGCGCGCTGTTTCTTTTCAAAGGCGTCGTTTGGTTCTCAGAGAAAATCCATCTGTGTCTAGGCATAGATCAAGATATTAAGTTCAAAACTCATTAATTAACTCACTTAATGGAACCCACTCCTATACATCTAGATTATCTACTTAGTTAACCTAATAGGGAGTGTTTCATTTGAAGTTTCCTTGGTCAGCATATTGCTTCCTGACTTAAACAACACCCCAGCAGTACACTAGTACGTCACCCCAGCCCCTTCACAGTCGTCCCAAGAGCTTCTCCTAAGTCTTCAGAGACGAAGACATTCATGTCAGGAGATTCGGGGACCCAGCTATTGAAGCAGCTGGTCCTGACATTTCAGTGGGCGGTCAGGTCACCTGGGGCTCGCTGGCTAAAATGTGCAGGTGAGATCAGGGGGTCTAGGGTGGGCCCAAGATCCTGCTTTTGTACCAATCTCCCTAATGACGTGGCTCACATAGAACACACTGCTGAGCCTCTGATCCTTACAGTATTTATTGTCTCAGAGAGGTGGTGAGAGACCAGGGATGGTGGAACATGCCTTATAATCCCAACCCTTTGGAGGCCGAGGCAGGAGGCTTGCCGAGAATAATCTGTTCTATATAGATAGGCTCTAAGAGGTCAGCCGGGGCTACTTAGAAAAACCCACTTCATAAATAATAAACAAAATAAAGAGATCAAGACTGAAGAGAGCTGAAGCTTTGAAAATAGATTCTTTTCCAAAGAGAGTCTTAGAAAGTATAATGCAGAGCCGGGCGGTGGTGGCGCACGCCTTTAATCCCAGCACTCGGGAGGCAGAGGCAGGCGGATCTCTGTGAGTTCGAGACCAGCCTGGTCCACAAGAGCTAGTTCCAGGACAGGCTCCAAAGCCACAGAGAAACCCTGTCTCGAAAAACCAAAAAAAAAAAGAAAGAAAGAAAGTGTAATGGACCAGCAATGTCCACTAACAATGAATTACAAAGACATGGTCTAGCCTCCGTGTAGTGGGCTTTCCAGTTGTCATAGCTATGCCCAGTGTGCTTCTGTCCACCTGTCTGGTTATTGCAATCAGGATAATTATTGATTCACACTTGCATCCAGGATAATTATTGATTCACACTTGCATCCAGGATAATTATTGATTCACACTTGTAATCAGGTTAATTATTGACTTATACTGCAGTGTGTTCGGCACCAAAGGAGTGAAACAAAATGGGGCGCGACCTCTATGGCACTCCCCAGGACGCTCCAAGCCCGGCAGAACAAATGTCCTGACAGGGTCGATGAAGTGCCCCAGGTACTCCTTCCGCCAGACAAAGCAGAAACGCCCCGAGGTACTCCTTCCGCCAGACAAAGCAGAAACGCGAGGAAGTGTCAGGGGCCACTTCTTGGAGGCTACGCCCTTCAAGAGCAAAATGACCTTGAGCCAAATTTGGAAGCAGAAGCAAAAAAATAAATTTAGTGGCAGAAAAGGAAGTAAGATGGTGTTGTCAGAGAGCGGGGACAGAGAAGTCTTGAGCACTGCTAGCTGCTGAGAGTGACAAGGACAGCCCTGTTCCCGCAGCAGCTACCTTAGCCGAGGTACTACTGGGTGTCTGCTGTTTTTATCAAGATTTGTTTTGGAAATGGGAAATCTGAAGCCTAAAGAATTCCACTCCATCCCAAGGCAATCTCATGATTGAGCAATCGGGATTCCAGTGTGAGGGCTGCCTCGTTGCAAGACCTCGTTATGCAAGATGGTGCCCTGGCACCTGGCGTAGGTATTCCATAAGGTCTAGACTGGGAAGTACGAGTCAGCCTAGGTATTTCAGAAGCTCTAGACTGGGAAGTACGAGTCAGCCTAGGTATTCCAGAAGGTTTAGACTGGGAAGTACGAGTCAGCCTAGGTGTTCCAGAAGGTCTAGACTGGGAAGTACGAGTCAGCCTGTGAGAAGAGACCAATATCGCATTTTTGCGCAAACATCCCACTCTCTATTTTTCCTTCTTTCATCTAGCACTTTGAATATTTGAATACCCAGAAAAGACAATTGACTCCAGTCACTTAGCGATCTAATATCTTACCAGCAAACTTCCTGTCAACAACAAAGTTTTGGACCTTTTAAATACCCATAATTTTATTCCCAGTTAGTCTTTAAAGTATCTATACCTTCGAAAGACCTCAACTTTGAAAAGTACAGCCAGACAAAGCAGGCAGAAACTGAGCCAAGGAAAGCTCCAGCTAGCCCCATGGAGTTCTAAATGAACTCCCCAAACTATAAAGGCTGGCACCCTCTCTTGGCAGATAGGAGGACCCTCTGACAAGATTTGGCTCGGTCAGAAAATGCCACTGTGGAGAGCAAAACCTTCCAACCTTGCACAGCAGCTCACGGTCGCTGGCTTCACCTGTTGGGAGTAGCACAGGGGTGAGCATCATGAAAACTACACGCCAGAGTGAGAGGGAAGCGGAAGGGCAAGCCGTGTGCCGTCCACACTACTTTGAGGCGTCCCACTACGAACGGAGAACAAGAAATAAGACGGAAGCCAGACCGGGCAATGGGGTCAAGTGTTGACTTTATCTCTCTAAATAATTCGAGTGATCTAGGAGAGCTTAGAAACAGAGAAAGGGAGGGTGGAGGTAAGGAGGGAGGCTTAACGCGTACAATAGTCAACTCTAAATCCAAAGAGCAGCAGTTCCCGGTGCTAATCCTCTCTTCAAGGAAGACAAAATCATCTAGGTTAAAAGATTCCAAGTCTAAGAAGAAGTAAATATGATTCCCTCTGGATAAACACACAGGCTCCAAGTTGAACAAAACCACTGACGCTTTGCGTGTTTCATAATTATAAATCCATTCCTCGATGGCTAATTGTCAGCCACTGATTCCAGAAGCTCAAGGAAAACAATAGAAACTCTATTTAAATGACATTTTTATAACTGTTATCATGATTGATTGATTGTAGGCTACTCACGGTCAACTATGAAGAAGCAACACCTCGATATTCTCTATTAACAACTATTTAAATAGTTCCGTTAAACATCCCTAATATGCCTCGACAAATATCCCTTCCTCTGGGTACTGGAAAAATCCAAAAATTGGACTGATCTGTTACGTGCAGTAAAACACCAGCAACTCCATTGTACGTCAGCGATGATCCTTTCTTCGGTGTGGCTAGATAAAGCACGCTTACGAGAAAGGCTAAGCAGTGTCCTTGCTTAGCCGGACACTGGGGGCCTGGGGGTTTTGTGGGTCACGCATTCCGTCTCCTCACGAGGTTACCATTTCAAGAGAATCATTGAATTTCCAGGAACCAGCCAGTCTCATCAAAGGGAATTCACAAATCCTTAACTAACATATGCTAACTTTTCTTTAACGAACAAAAGAAGCATCTTTGTTTGTTCGTCACCAGCCAACACAGCAGCCATCTCAAAGGCATCCTTTCACTGGCCATGTTAGCAGGGAAATTCAATTGTATTTAATTAAGTTCGCCCCCCCCCTCTCAAAGAAAAAAACCCGCACACAGAAGCATCAAAGAGGTTATCAGGGGTCAGATGCCTGTCATGACTTTGTGACCCTCCCAAAATGCAAAATAAAAGATTGTGATTTCCCTGCTGGCAAGATGGGTTTCTGTGTTTGTGTCTCTCCCTTTCTGCCTTAATTTAATAGCAATCAAACACAATATGGCCACTCCTCCCCCCCCTCCCGGAACAATAGTACGGGCAGAAGCTAGGCTTAGGGTGCTGCAAGAGGGAAAATGGGACACAAGAGAAGCTCACTGTGGCTTTCAAGGCTCAATGACAATATCACTTGCATACCCTCACTCATGTGCCCACACCCGCGCGCGCGCGCACACACACACACACACACACACACATTATTTTTTTAACATTCATTGTGCTCAAAATGGACAGATGCGGGCCTCTGAAATCTCATATTCAGGAATGAATTTCAACGTTCAACTTCCCACAGATGCTTTTAAAAAAAGAAGTGTGCACGAATAAGTTTTTTTTTTCCCTTTACCAGAAAGTAATCTTGGGATCTGGCCATGCGTTCATCAGTTCTTTAACTTAAAAAAAAAAAATCTTAAATATGTATGGTTCCTCTTTCCTAAATTTCGTAATTTCCACCTTATACTGAGCACCTGTGACTATAACCAGAATTCTAAACGGGTCTTATGGGAAACAAGCGTAAGTTAATTAAACCGAATGCTATTTAAGGTCTTAAATGACTGATGGCGAGCGAGCCCTCGGCACAGCACTTACTTCCTAAGATATTTCATGTCGAGAAAATTATATTGTGAAGTGACATAATGAAAATGAGCCTACGGGTCTAGGGCCCAAAAGACGTCTTCCGGGTCATGTCATTCAGCGCCCCGGGTGATGTTTGACCTCCCCCATCCCATTTGCACCTCACTGTACCCAATCTGCAGCTAGGACTTGACAAAAGCTCTAAACTTGCTGCTTCCCGAGGCCATCCGTTTCCAAAGAGTCGGTCTTCATAAGCAAACATCGCCAAGAGAACTGAAAGGATTCAGTGTTGAGGTCAAGGGTCTCAAATTTTGACTCCAGCTCTGATGCCAGTCGCGGAAGTCCAGGAAGTGGCTCAAGCGCCCTCTTCCCGTGAGCCCGAGGATGGAAAGCGGAAGCGTGCGCTCTCACCTCTGACTGAAGATCTCTGTGGCTTTGCGAAACTGACTTTCGCCGGGCAGGACAGGCGGGTGACTCATCTTTGACGTGGACACCTGCTCTAGTCAACAAGCAAACCCTGCCTGGAAATCCTCAGGCTGCCTGGCATGGTTTCCATTGCCCCAGGCAAGCTCCAGAGTGGATGGGGAAGCGACAGAACCCGTACCCCAGTTTCTGTAGCCGAGGCTTTGAAGAGAGTTATGAGAGGGACCCTGGTTCCGGTGTGAAGAACAGGGGTTGCGGAGTGGGTGGGAACAGGAAACCTTAGAGAACAGGTCTTGTCTAGGGTTGAATTCAGCTGGCCTCTGCCCTTCACTTTTTCTTTTTCTTTCTTTCTTTCTTTCTTTCTTTCTTTCTTTTTTTGGTTTTTCTTTTTTTAAAAAAAAATTATTTATTATGTATATAGTGTTCTGGGCACCAGATCTCATTATAGAAGGGTATGAGCCACCATGTGGTTGCTGGGAATTGAACATCAGTCAGTTCTTTTAACTGATGAGCCATCTCTTCAGCCCCTTTTTTTTGGTTTTTCAAGACAGGTTTTCTCTGTGGCTTTGGAGCCTGTCCTGGAACTAGCTCTTGTGGACCAGGCTGGTCTCGAACTCACAGAGATCCGCCTGCCTCTACCTCCCGAGTGCTGGGATTAAAGGCGTGCGCCACCACTGCCGCTTGCCTCTGCCCTTCCCGATGAGAAAAGTAGATGCAAAGAAAACGCCTGTCCCGTTCACGCACCTTCATCCTCTTGGAAGCCAAATGAGGAGGAATTAGCGGGATCAATCGTGACTGGGCTCATCTCAACCACCCGGTAGAACTGTGACCTCAAGGCATGAAAGAAAACTCACGACTAGATGAACTGACAGGTGCAAGAACACTCAGCTATTGAAGGGGGATTTGGACCAAGATCTGCACCCAGAGTACTTCCAAGCCTGGTCCGATAACGTTGACTATGGGATTTAGCCACCTTTGAGAAAAACCGTGAAGACCAAGCACACGGCCCATCTCCAGATTCCTCCGCCATCGTTATCTAGTCTGTACAGCCGGCTTACTTGCCACACATCTAAAATAACCTTCTGTGTCTTCTGTTAATAACATTACACTAGCAGGGCTATATTTAATGCTTTCGAAAATATTTTCGCTATTCGTGTGTGCATGTGGATCGGTGAGGATGTTCTCTGTGAGAGTGTGCCCACAGTAGAAATTCATTGCGCACAGTCCTGGATATTTTGAAGATGACTCAGTGTTCCCTGAACGTGATGCTTTGTTGCTGTGTCCTTCAGTGGTGGAAGGTGGTGCCCAGAGGGCAGAGGCGTCAATCACTCTGGAGCTAGGGTTCTAGGCGGCTGCAAACTGCTTGACGTGCGTGTTGAGAAGCAAGTGTGCATCCTGTGCAAAGGTAGCGTGAACCTTTAACCACCAAGTCTTTGTTCAGGTCCCTGTTTAACCTTCTTAATATACAAAACCTTTAAAATAAGTAACAAACAAAAGGACTTATTAACCTTTTATTACGCTAAACTATAACAATTTAGTCTTCCCACAACAGCCCCCTTTGCTCCATCTGGTAAGATATCATTAACTACTGGAAAAGGCAAAGTCAGTAACCAAAAGTGAAAACTGACACGGACAATCATTGCCAAAGTCTGAGGGCTCCTGTCCTTCTTAAATTCATGCACTGAAATTCATAATGCCAAAGGGGTGGTATCAAAAGTTGGGGCCTTTAGAAGATAATTTGCCCCCACCAGTGTGACTAAAGACCTCATGGAAAGTCCTAGGGGGAAACTTTTGCTCCTTCCACAACTGAAGGACACGGCAACAAAACATCACATTCAGGGAACACTGAGTCATCTAGTGCCGTGACCTTGAACTTCAAAATATCCAGGACTGTGAGCAGTGAATTTCTATTGTTTATACATTACCCAGACCAATAATTTTATTATAGCAGTCTGAACAG
Organism: Dicrostonyx torquatus; assembly: GCA_028555095.1. NCBI lineage: Eukaryota > Metazoa > Chordata > Mammalia > Rodentia > Cricetidae > Dicrostonyx > Dicrostonyx torquatus. The sequence goes on along the minus strand of JAQHUG010000103.1, from coordinate 1,105,889 downwards.
GCTATGACAAGTGCAGAGAGAGAGAGAGAAAGACAAGAGAAAGAGACAGAGAGACTTAGGAACGCAACCTTGCCATTCTGTATCCCACGTCTACCCTAAATACAATTCATAAAAATAACTTGATCTAGTCCCGGCTGCTCACTGCCTGGGAGGCCAGAGCAACAAGCTCTAATTGCTGTCCTGAGTTTGCTGAGAATAATTAGGCAGACTACTCTTACACTCAGGTGTATGTCACATCTGGACTTGTTACCAAGGCAACAGAATACCATCTGACACCTCCAGATAAAGCACACGTTCTAGGCTTCTTTCTGCAAACTAACATTTTAAGAGAATCCAAATTTTTAACCTTTGAGTGAGCATAAGTAGAGTCTTATCATTCAGAATCCAAGCGAGAAACACGCTGAGCACCAAACTACTCCATCTTACTTACTTGAATGCTAAGTATATTTTAGAACATCCAAATGATAATAACCAAATGATGGTTCTGTAACACAATATAGGCTTGTGTTTGCCTGATAAGCTGTAATAACTCTTTAGAGAGACAGATCCCCCTGCCAAAGAGAACTCTGGATAAGGACGTAGCTCAGTTGGTAGAGGTTTTCCTAATATGGAGGATAAGCATGCAGGAAGCCTGGGTTAGACCCAGCAACGTAGATACGACAGGAGGAAGGGAGCAGCCTGTAGTCCCAGCTCTTGGAGGTGGAGACAAGAGAGTCATAAATGCAAGAGGATCATCCTTGGCTAGACTGTGGGTTCAAAACCAGCCCTACATGAGACCGCATCTCAAAGTGTATGTTTGGGGCCAGGGAAGACTTGGCTTTCCTTGATACGGGGTACAGATGCTGTTGGTGGTAAAAACAGACTAAACTCAAGAGTCTAATTCACTGTGTTTTTCTCTCCCTCCTCTGTCAGCCCCATGACCTTCAGGAGAGAATAACAAAAGCAGCCATTTATAAAATCCCAAGCTGCACCAAGCATTTTATACATTTGCACGTAAACATTTTATACATTATACAAGCATTAACACATTTGATCACAGCCTTTGGAGTAGGTGTCAGATAACAAACATGGTAAATAAACTCTCCTGGTGGCGTGAGGATGTCTAAATATGATCATTAGCATTGCATCTCAGCAATGAACTATTTGAACAGTAGGAGGGAAGTGCAATCTTGCCCAAAGATTAAGCCCAAATACATAAATACTAGTGGGACATAACAGAGGTCAATCAAAATATGGTGGCTGCAAAATATAATAGAGTTAAATAATTCCTGCATGATCCTGACTCTATAGCCTCATGTGCTCAGTCTCCCCAAGAGAGAAGAACATGGCAAGGAACTAGGAGAGCCCGGGGCACCATGATGCTGTTGTCATGGCAATAGGCATTCTACGTGGTTGAAAGAATTAGACAGCTCAGTAAGACTCCTAGATAGAACACAGACGTCATGAAGATCAAAAGTGGGAGGGGCAAAAAGGACTATGTAAGGGGAAATCATTCATTCACCCTTTAAGATGAAGTATTCATGTTTGGGAAAATATGTGCCCTCTTTTTATTTAATGGATTCTTATCCAATCTTTGAAATTAATACACGATGGCATAACTAAACCTTCACACAGTCTCTCACCTATTCCATAAATGAGGCCCGAATGAGAAAGAGCCACCAAGAGCCTATTTCACCAATAACTCCTACTTCTAGATCACCCAGGAGTGTATGGTATGGGGATAACCAAAGGTATCGTCTGCTTTCCTAGGAAAGCAAGATGTCCTCCATCTAGCCAAAGCTGGCAGGAGGCGAGGCTATGGGTGATGTCACCATTGCGGTCCCTAAAGGTGACACTCCCTCCTCACTCTGCACTTGTACACGTCAGTCCAGCCTCTGGACATTGTAGGCAGATAGTAGATTTAGCTCGTGGCTTTGCGTCTTCATTTTCCAGATGACCTTCTGCAAAATATCACGGAAGGCTTGTGACTCTCAAGTTTTACGGTAACATATGCTTTCGGAGTTTAATTTGGTTTTGAACAGGAGTAAATGTGCCAAAAAAAAAAAAATCAGACCACGAGATAGTCGTAATGAGGGCCAGAACACAATAGTCACCTTGAGTGAACAGTAATTATATAACAAGAATTCGCAAATTGCTTGATGGCTTTTCTTGTGGAGACAGGCACAGCTGCCACGCTGATAGAGTGCCAAATTGTATTCTTTTCTCCCTGTTTCCAAGAAGAGAAATCCCCTCTGCCTGGTGTGCCGGCTTCCTGGGTTGTCTTGATTCTCCCATGATGCACTCACACGTCTTAACAGGTGATTGCTAGGGCAACTTGGCCTTTTTCTCAGAGTATGCCTTGACCTTTGTACAGCTGAGCGTGCAAGGTGCACAAGTGTGCAAGGTGCACGAGTGCGTGCTAGGATGTCAACTGGATGCCTGTTTTGTTGTATTCAATAAGGAGCGTCTAGGTGCCTAAAACATAATTCAGAATTTTAGAGAAAAGCAAGGTGGATGTTAAAAAGTATTTCTGATTCCAGTATATTTTCATTTGGCCTGTTGAAGCAATAAAACATTCAGATTATATCAGACTCTTCCGTCAACCAAAAGGTTTCATGCAGCAGGGAATCGGGGAGGAAGGAGCAGCCAGTAACATAGGCAGAGCTTACCACGTAAGGAAACAGACATCTTTTTCCTGGAAGGTGGAGGGCTAGAAACAGACCAGATTGCATTGCTACAGAGAGCTTCAGATGGGTAATCTTCAGTGGCGCTCTGCAGGAATGATAGTTTGATGCATCTAAGACACTTTCAAAAATGAAGAAGGCATGTCACGTCTCCACTGCACCCTACCCACAAAACAGGAGTGAATTCATGTATAACAAAAAGGACACAGTGGCTGTGTCTGCTCCTATGTTAACGGTTAGCCTGGAGTTTGCTTTGTACCAACCAAGACGGGTAGGTAGCCTGACCTAACCACTCTACCTCTTACCCACTCTGTGAAAAGGATCTTATGTTCCCTACGCTGCATTATTGTAATGAATTTGAAGTTGGTGACCTTAAGAATGGAAATAAAACTCTTGACCTCTGCTTTAACCTTCTGTACCCTGAGCACTGTGCCTTACAACAAGCTGTCTCGCTGAGTTAAATACATACTTGCATGTTACGTCAACGATATCATGTACAAGGATAACAGATTTGTTTCAGGTTCCAGTTATTTTTACTAAAAGGCGGCCTCTCCTCCCCCACTCCTAAACTTTCCATGTCTCTCCACAGTTTAAGAACAAACTTAATATATAAACTAATCTCCCCAACATTTAGAAGAAAGCCAACATTGAATGTGAACTAAAAACAAAAGCATTATAAGTGCAACCTTCTTTTTTTCTGTCCCTGAAATATGAACAAGCCTGAGTGGCTGTAATTGGAAAGCCCCCTGGCTTCACTATGGCAACAGTCTGAGTGTTGGAAGTGACCCAGGTCTGAATGACTAGCTTCTAACAACCTCTGTGGCTCGTGTCTTCCCAGTCCTCCTCATTCCACCTTCAAAAAAGACCTGCAGGGGCCTTCTAAAGGATAATTGAGCCTCATTGCTCGCCCAGCTCAGAAATCACAAAGGCTCTTGGGACTCCTCTCATGGCATGAGGATGTCTGCTCCCTTATGCCAACCACCCTCTCAACCCAGACCAGCATTCTCCCCTCGCTGTACTCTTAGCGACCTCACAAGTCCCTCTATCCCTCTGACCCTCCACGCTTCCCCAGTGGGCAAGGTTTCCTTCAGTGCTCACCTCTCCTCACCTACATGTGTCTCCTAATCATAACAACCCAAGACATGGTTACATTTACAGAGAAGCTGACGTGTTAGTCCACACCTTTAACTTCAGCGCTCAGGCGGCTGAGACAGGAATATCGCGATATCAAAACCAGGCTGGGCAAGGTAGTGAGACCCTGTTTCCAAAGCGAAAACTGAGAGCAACAGCAACAGCAAAAAGAAGCTGGAGAGATGGCTCAGTTAAGAGCACTGATTTGCCAGGGAACTCAGGTTTAGTTCCCAACATGCATATGGCAGCTCACAAATGTAGACAGAAGTTTCTGTCCCACCCAGTTCCCCAGCCATTCAGTCCCAAAGAAACACACAGAGGCTTATATTACTTGCTTGGCCTATTACTCGGGCTTATTACTAACTAGCTCTTATGATTTAAATTCACCCAGAATTCTTTTCTATGTTTAGCCACATGGCTTGATACCTTTTCTCAGTAAGACATTCTCATCTTGCTTCCGCTGTGTCTGGCTGGTGACTGACTCTGCCTTTCCTCTTCCCAGAATTCTCTTAGTCTGATTGCCCCACCTATACTTCCTGCATTGCTATGGACAATCAGCATTTTAGTAAATAATATGAGTGACAAGTCTTTCCAGTGTACAGGAGCATCATCCCATGACCTTCCCATAATTCCAGTTCCAGGAGAGCTGATACCCTCTTCTGGCCTCTGCAGGCAGCAGGCATGCATGCAGGGCATAGACATACAAACAGACAAAATAGTAATACATAGAAAATAAAAATAAATCTATTGTTTTAAAAAAGGAACAAAATAAATCAAGCTTTGAGAACTTTGAGAAGACAGATAACCTCGTCTGTTTTTAGAATCCTCTCGACAAGGAATAAACTTTGTACTGGACAGAACTTACATAAGACATATTGCATAAAGAGATTGGGGAATTGATGGGTTATTGGGCAAGAGGATAACAAGCGAATTGATAAATGGTTGGATAAGTGAGTAATTAGATAGCTGGATCGAGGAATGAGTGGCGTCATTGCCTAAGACCCAAGTGACAGAAGCTACATTGCACACACGACATTGGAAACAATTCTGAAGAAGACCAATTAGCTCGATAATTCTGTACCAATCCAGCTTGGCTCCCAAAGATATTTTGAAGCTGACTTTGCTCCTCTGTCTGTCTCGTAACCACAGTTGTTTATGTGCTCACACAGAAGCTGCATTTTAATTAATGCCAACCCAGATCGAATTCTTCGGAACTATATCAACTGTATCCTCCTCTGAATGACTGAGGAAACCATTTTTCTCAGTAGCTATTTTCAAGTACAGTAATCTTTACTATATTAATCTTTATTACAGTAATCTTTATCACTATGGAAAATACAGGGTTATGGCCATCAGTTCCTAAGCATCTGTCTCCCTCTGTCCAAAGCCAGGCCATGACATCCAGACCCCAGCAAGCATAAGCTGTTTATTCCTAGGAGGGCACAGCCTACTCTTGTCTGCTGCTAACCATGGTGACAGTTTGTTCTCCAGCAATCGACTGATTCCCAGGAAGCCACTCGGAAACAGAAGCGGGATGACTCACACCCATGCGTTTTCTACAGTAAGCACTAGTGTGCATAACAGCAGCTAAGAATGGGCTGGAAACAATGTTTTCAAAGTGGCCAGAGTGATGTGGCCCTATGGATGCAGGAAGTCACTCCAGGCCACCCCTAGATGAAGCAGTACAGACCGTAACTACTGAGAGAGAAGAACCGTCTTTTCCAAGCATGAGCCCCCAACAGTTATACAATTCTAAGTGCTCATGCACACGAACAGCACTGGATGAACTCGGCAGGTTGTATTTGCACATGCATAAGTGTGTGTGTGTATGTGTGTGTGTGTGTGTGAGAGAGAGAGAGAGAGACAGAGACAGAGACAGAGAGAAGAAGTAATTAAAGAAAAGGAGGTCGGGGGCTGGAGAGATGGCTCAGTGGTTAAGGGCTTTGTCTACTCTTCCAAAGGTCCTGAGTTCAATTCCCAGCAACCACATGGTGGCTCACAACCACCTGTAATGAGGTCTGGTGCCCTCTTCTGGCAGGGATACATGCAGGCAGATCACTGAATACATAATAAATAAATCTTTTAAAAAAAAAAGAGGTCATGAATTTGGGAGGAAGTGGGTAGGATAAAGGGCGTGGGGGTCGTGGAAATGATTTAAGTGTAGTACTCACACATGAAATTCTCAAAATTAGTTTTTAATTAAAAAAGAATAAAATAAAATGGCTATAGCTCACTTTTAGTATAATATTTGGTTACTATTTCATATAGCCATATCGCACATCTTGCGACACCACTATCAAAAGTCTGGAGTTCTCTCCATACATGCTTCTATTAGTCTGAGCCCATCAGGGAAACAGAATGAAGGAGGTGAATCACACATAATAAGAAGAGATAAACAACCTTATTGGCGTCCTGGAAAAAAAAAATCACTGTCCAAACTTGGACGGACAAAGGGAACATGAAGCTAGGCCGGGGAGCACATTCAGAGACCCACCAGCCATCTGGAGAGGTGGAGGCAGACGCTGGAGGGAGAAGGGGAGGATTTAGGCATGTCCAACCCTTGGCCAGTGACCAACACAGTCCATAAACTCACTTCAAGCGTAAGTACTTAAGTTTGTGGGTGACGTCATTGTGTGATGGGGCATGTTTGTATGGCAATGGGTCTAAGAAGAAACTAGGAATTAACTTGGGAGGCAATGGGTAATCGTTAAGTTAAAAAAAGAAAAAAAACCACCAAAAATAAAATAGGGAATGCTCAGCAAAAACACAACTTAGAAGAATCATCTTGACCCTACTGCAGAAAGCATAGGGGATTTTTTGTTTCGTTTTGTTTTGTTTTTCGAGACAGGGTTTCTCTGCAGATTTGGAGCCTGTCCTGGAACTAGCTCTTGTAGACCAGGCTGGTCTCGAACTCACAGAGACCCGCCTGCATCTGCCTCCCGAGTGCTGGGATTAAAGGTGTGTGCCACCACTGCCCGGCCATAGGGGATATTTAAACTCAAGGCAGAGTCTGGGAATAGGAGACATGAGCAGTGGCTTAGGAAGCTTGGAGAAGAGATGCCATTAACCTTCCAAGGCTCCTTGATAATCTTCCAACCCTTGATGGACCATGGTATTAATAATGGTAAACACCTCAATGGCCTCAACTCTCCAGATGCCCCCCCTACCCAGAATCCTCCAGACTACACTTCCAACTCCTCCATATATACCAGGTCTGTGGACCTACATCTGCCCACTTGATTAACTTGACTGTTATAGCTTGACCTTTGGCCTTCTTAGAGATTATAAACTCCAGATCATCCTCTGGTCATCTCCACTCCAGATCCCCTCCGGTGGATACTTGGCCATATCTCGTCAAACACTGCTCACATCCTAGCACTAATTTGTAATTGTGTGTCTTGTGCAAAACTTTATACAAAGAGTCTTCTTTGTATAAATAAGGTTTGTAGAAAATTAAGTTTGTGTAAAAAGTGGTTACTATAAAGTGGCCCATAATTACAAATTGATGTGGGATTCCCCTCTGGATGCTGTAATATGTTTTATTACCATTGGTTAATAAAGACGCTGCTTTGGCCTATGGCAGGACAGAATAGAACTATGTGAGAAAAATAAACTGAATGCAGCAAGAAAGAAGAAGGGAGTCAGGCAGATGCCATGTAGCTGCCAAAGGAGAAAGATGCCAGAACTAGCCGGGCGATGGTGGCGCACGCCTTTAATCCCAGCACTCGGGAGGCAGAGGCAGGCGGATCTCTGTGAGTTCGAGACCAGCCTGGTCTACAAGAGCTAGTTCCAGCGCAGGCTCCAAAGCCACAGAGAAACCCTGTCTCGAAAAACAAAAAACAAAACAAAAAAAAAGATGCCAGAACCTTCCCAGTATTCCACAGCCTCATGGTGATATATAGATTCATAGAAATTTAAGATAAAAGAGCAAGCTAGAAGTATGCCTTAACCTTCAGCCAAACAATGCTCTAGTTAATATAGTTTTTGTGTGATTATTTGGGTCTGGGTGGCCAGAAAATGAATGCACAGTCTCTGCTTACAACAAATTATACAAAATTATGTTAAATAGTATTTATATATGTTGGGTTTGGGTTTTTTTTTTCACCACTGTGGCCAAATACTTGACAAGAAGTAACTTAAAGGAGAATTTATTTGGGTCCACAGTTGGAGAGAGTCACTCCATCACAGTTAAGAAAGAGTGAGTCTCGAGCCACTCCTGGGCACAGTAGTAGCCGAGACTGGCTAAAATATGTGGCTATGTGAGCGATCAGGAGGCACAGGGGGACACAGCAGGCTGCAAACAGGACCAGCTAGAAACCCTAAGACTTACAAACTAGCCGCTACTCCTCCACCCACTTCCCACTACCCACCTTCCACACGCTGTGGAAACAATCCCACCAGCTCAGCACAAGCGGTCACTCCGCAGGCAAACCGCAAATACATGCTTCTATATACACGTATGTGTGTGTGCTGTATAAAATCGATCGTGTTTCTACAAACCGAGTAAACGTGAGACAGCTGCACTGGCCCTTCACGCATGCGCACGGTCCCTCCAGCCATGACCATTCATTTTTCCACACGCATTTGAAACTATTCCCCTGCTTTTCCAGATTTCTAATTAACATCTTAAGCAACTTGTTTCTGGACTTGCTTGTACTATTCCGCTAGCTAAACCGCTTGCACAGACAAAAGCAGCCACCGTGCTGGAGGACTCGTTCCTCCTGAGGCTTGAAGATCATGTGCACAGCCCCTTCGGGTCCCTGAACCCAGCATCTCTGCTACGTCGCACACAAATGAGAACTTCCACTCCGCGGATCATCAGTGTCTGCTTCAACCTCTGCCCCATGGTGCCTCGCCTGCTGTAGCATCCCAAGGGAGTGGAACCCACAGGGGCTGACGCAAAGTCAGAAACAGAGAGAGAGAGAACGCAGTCCTAACAGGGAATAAGGGGGCTTTCAAAAGGCAAACAAGACCAAGGACGCGTAAGTTAAAAATACTTTAGAAAACCAAGTTGACTCTATCGATACGATAGAAGCAGTCAGAAGCCGCAAAGCGCCAAGCAAAATCTGAAAAACTTGGGGAAATACTGTGCCTTGTTTCAACACGCTCCCAAAGCCTACTGCGCAACTCAGGGGCAAGCAAGACACACGCGCTTCTGCAAGACACAGATTAATGGCGAAAACTGTCGGACAACAGCTTTCCAGGAGGAATGACTAATCAAGATATATTTCAGTCCCGATCTCCTGTCCTGTGTGTCTGGTACACATTCATTTCAAAAAGAAAAAAATAAAATAAAGTTAGAAATGATTGTTTTATCTAAAGTATATTCATTGAAACCAGAAGGACGCATTTATGTATAATGAAGTTTTCGAACTTGATTAGATTTGGTTCTGAATTATTAAATAACTTCTTAAATAAAGGGAGAAAAAGAGAGGTGTCATGCTGAAGACCTCAACGGAATAAACCTGGGTAGACGCTCCATTTTTTTGAACAATCCCTTGTTCTATTCGAATTCACTGAAATAAATTTGGGTCCTGCAGAGGTCATGACTCGAAGAAAGGAAAACCCCAAGCTGATTTAAAGAGACTAACCCAGAAGGCTTTTAGCAGTTGACTTCGGAGTTGGGAGAGAACTGGCCAACCATTCTCCGACTGAGCCACGTGTTAATGTAACGGCCAATTACCGCTCCACAAATACGATCTCCCAGCTCATTCTTGTTCACGAGGTAGCAACTCAGGGCTGTGAGTTTAGAAACTGAAATGATGGACTAGACACATGCCGTCAAGGAAAAGCGTGGGTAGGATTTGGGGCTTTCTGCTGGACGGGGTCCGTTTCATTAGTGGGTCTGCGTCCCCCGCTGGGCTCTTATTTCTAAGTCTTTTGTTTGGGATTTTCCTTTTGAAATGATACCTCCGTGCAGACATCCACATGCGTGGAAGAGAACACTTTGCACATGCCTGAGAAACCTGTAGCACGGTCCTGGAAAGCACAGAAATCTTTTACAAAAGAGGAAAAAAAATGAAAGGGAAGAAAATGGAATATTTTCGACTTCCCTAGCAGGTGGGTTTCTCGTGGTTGAAAACCCTGCTCCCAAAAGAAATAATCCTGTAATGGTAGCAAGAGAAAAAGACACTCAGGTTCTGATAATCCTGGCAAAACTAAATTGCAGACCTGGGAACATTAAAAAAAAAAAAAAAGAAAAAGAAAAAAGAAAAGAAAGAAAGAAAGAAAAAGAAAATGACACAACACCCTTCAAAAGAAAAATAAAACAATGGGCCCAAAATAGGCCCCATTATGTGGGTCACTGCACACTGTGTGTTTCCCTGTAGCATTTCATCCTGGTTACTGTTGCCAGGGGACACCTGATGCTCTCATTATAAATGTTTGTCTTTCACATCTACATTTGAGCCAGTTTCCCCCCCCCCCTTCGATGTTCCCAGAACTGTAACAGAAATAAAAAATAAGGAATGGACCCCATTATTACACAAATACCTACAAAGCAGAGGGAGTGACCCCTGGGGCTCACCGTGTTGTCCCTGGAAGCATTGATGCCCTCGCCCCCAGGGCCTCTCGCCTTTTGTCCCAGGGTCAAAGCCAGGACCTCGGCTGAGTACCCTCTGTGGAGAATTAACAAGTTGACAATTTGGGCCCCCCACCCCCTTCCCCAGCCCCTGGCCCGGCCTGCTTGAATGTTATAAATAGAGACATCTGGATAGAGCCCTTTCACTGCAGTAATTGAAAACGAACACGGATCAAGTTCTGGCCTGTTGTATTCATAAATCTTGAGGCTTAATTACATTAAAGGGAAATCTAGGGCCCAGCACTGTGGAAACCGCAGATTCTATCGGCTGCTAGAATCATGAATCTTTAAGATAAGTGTTTTTTTCTTTCCCCATCCCTCCCCCCCACCACCCCAACGCTTTAGTAAAGTTGAATGGGAAATTTTCAAACCAGCCATCTAGTATTACTGTGCCAGGAAACTTCTGAGAAGATTCTGGCCTCCTCTGTTTGATGGTGAGCTTGCACTGCGTGCTGCCCAGTGACATGGGCGGCTCCGAGCAGATCCGTGTTCCGGGACTTCAAGCTAGACGTATTTTTGTGAGTAACGACAACACACTTGACAGATATTCCAAATATGTCTTTCCCAGCCGTTGAACACAGAAAGTGTGCATCTAGTTAAAATTTAATGAGTTTCATAGAAAAAAATAAAAATAAAAAACCCGATCTGTGGTAACTTAAAATTCCAAGTGAACTCAGAACCCTCAGCACCTTCTTTAATAGCAAGTGAGAATTACACCCCTGAGAGACGGCAGATATTATAAATAACCTACAGCGGAATTTCTTTGTCTTTCAATGAAAAAAAAAACAGTATTCTATTTTATTTCCTGAAGCTGGATTTCCAAGTGCATATATAGCACTAGTAGTTAGTTATGTTTCTATCATTACCTTAATTCTGTGTGCGCGGTGACACGAGGGTCACTCTGACAGGTGAGCTCCTCACACAGAAGTACGATCACACCAGTCGCCCTGCAGAAAAGAAGCCCCGAGAGGACTCCCCCAATGGGATTAGAGCCCCGCCTTCCACAAAGGACCTCCTTGAGTTTCTCGGACAGCATGAACACATGAAGGACTGAGAAGGGGACCTCATGAAAATCCTACACGCTGGGTCAGATCCGTGGGCTTGGGAGTAATAGCTCTAGGTTCCTCCTAAAGTCCTTCTGCCCTTATGTCTACACACACACACACACACACACACACACACACACACACACACACCCCTAATGAGCATTACCCCATATGAAAACAAGCCTAAAGTTGGGAAGAGGCAACAACCTAGTGAATATTTATCGTGAATGGCAGCGCTCAGATGTGGTGCTAGGGTATCCACCTAAAGCCAACAGTGTGCTTCCAAGAAGGGAAATGTTTCTGCCTTCTGAACTGGGAAATGATGGTCCAGCAGAATCAAAAGACCAATACCACAGGACAAGGAGCGATGGAGGAGAATTAAAAAAAAAAAAAAACTATAGCCCATGTTATTTTCACCAAGTTGCATTAACAGGAAAGCATTTACAAAGACCATCTATAAAACACAAATGTCTTGGGCAGAAAAAATATTATGGTGAGATCAGGAGCTCTGGATCCCAAATCCTGCACCCTGCTCTCATTTGTTAAGACAGCTCAGATCATTTGCCCCCCAAATTCCTCATACTTCAGACAGGAAATGGTACCAATAGCAACAACATGGTCAGGGTCAGACTCCTTCAGGAGGCGCGGTCGCTAACACACACATTGCTCAACCTGACCAGACAGAAGTGCCCAAGGATTAATAGGTGGGACTCTCACGCACAGGCTTTTAGTCATTTTCTATGATTTGACTTTCTGCCATTTGAGTGAGCTAATCTGTGATATTTTCATAGCCTCTCAAGCAGATGGATACTTTCTAGAAAGGATTCATCACTAACAATCACCTCAAGCTAGGACTCAGATAGAGCGCCAACAGACTTCCTACCTCACCCCATCTAGTAGTTGCTTATTCATCGACTGAATCCCCACTCTATAAGCTCGGCAGTGGGACGTAGCTATGCTTGCTTGCTGGGTGTCCTGGACATATAGCATAACTCTTGTGACCCAACAGTTACTCATTATAAACTGAGGGACTCTCTACCCTTCCTTTCCCATGTCCGGCGGTAAGCAGCTAATTAATGGCAAAGTTCTTTCTAGAAATACTATCAGTATTTCAGGACTCCCGATAGATTGCGGTGATTGTTATCTTATTGCGACCGTTATTAATGCAGAAATTGATGTCAAAGACCCTGAAGTCACTAATGAACGGCAGGTAGGGGCTTACAACATGAAAATGGTGTGGATGCCATCCAATCCTAAGATACAGAAAGGCGTCTGGGTAGGTGTTGAGTGTCTCCTGACATGGTGCAACAAGGACATGACAAACCTTTGAAGATATTCTCTAAGAAATTATACCACCTTCTTATGAACCACTACAGGTTTGGGGGTTTTAAACATTTATCACGGGTGGGGAATGGCAGGTGTCTCTGCATGCATGCGAAGGTCACAGGACAGGAGAACCCCAGGGCTTCTCCTCTTCCACCACCTAGATCCTGAGAACGGAACTTGGGTTGTCAGGCTAGGCGGCACGTGCCTTTACCTGCTGAGCCATCTGTCAGTCAAGGCTCCACAGTTTAATGTTACTGTTGAATTCTGACGTGGGATTCCCCTCTGTATGCTGTGACTATGTTTTATTACCATTGGTTAATAAGAAGTTGTTTCGGCCAATGGCTTAGGAGAGTAAAGCCAGGCAGCAAATCAGAACAGAGATAGAGTAGGCGGAGTCAAAGAGATGCCATGTAGCTGCCAAAGGAGACAGACGCCAGATCCTTACCAGTAGGCCACAGCCTCGTGCTGATACACAGATTAATAGAAATGGGTTAATTTAAGATGTAAGAGCTAGCTAGAAATACGTATGAAGCATTGGCCAAACAGTGCTGGAATTAATATAGTTTCTGTGTGATTATTCAGATCTGGGCAGCCAGGAAACAATCAAGCAGTCTCCAGTTACAGAATTCAATCAGAAACACAAGCCTTTTAGCCAAATCTTACAGAAATTTGTGATTTTTTTTTCTCCATGCATCAAACATTCCAACTAAAACTTGATCATTAGAAGTGGAGGGAGGAGGCAGGGGAAGAGGGGAAGAGCTGGAAGGAGATGGGGGAGGGGAAGCTTCAGTTGGGATGTAGAATAAATAATAAATCATTTCTAAAGAAGGAAAAGCGAAACAGCAAAGTCAAGGTGAGCTATTTTAAGAAATGCTTTCTGTGCACAATCCAAACCTCGTTGCCTCCTCCGGCCCCTCATAGACCCCTCCTTTCCATTCACTTCTACCCCACGCACCTCTGTTCCATAGAAGCCACGGCCTGGGAGGCTGTGAGCAGAGACCAAGGGAGCTTCCATGAGGTTTAAATGATTGGACTTCGTCATGGGAGTGACCCCGGAAACTACGATGGGCAGAGGTTCAGAAACCATGCAAAGCAAACCCCACCCTCCAAAGGGTCTGGCAACCCTCCTCTTGTCTCTTGTACCGTTCAAATGGGCACTTCTGAAACCAGGAGATGTGCGGTCTAAGGACCGAAACTTCCGAAGGAAAAGGCACCAACATGATTCTGCTTTAAGTGAAATTCTGTCTTAAAAAAATAAAAATATAGC
>JAQHUG010000103.1:1011361-1046778 GCA_028555095.1 Dicrostonyx torquatus | reverse complement strand
GCCGAATACTTGGACAACTGATCGGGACTTATCCCTGGAGAAAATCAATTCTCTCTTAACCGCCATCGATGGCCTTTAGCGCTTCATCTAAGGGTGGGGCTTCGTGAAACTGTGCCATCCCCTTGTTGGCATGTCATCCCTTCCCATGATGCCATCTTGTTTAGGCACGCATATGGTTGAGATCATGGGTGTGATGTACCTCTCATGCCTAGAAGACTCACTCTTAGCTGGTGTCCAGCTCTTTGACTCTTTCCACCTCAATTCTGCAATGTTCCCTGAGCCTGAGGTGTAGGTGATGTGTCTGAAATGGACCCACTAGGGATGGGCACCCCAGTGTCATTTACTCTCTGTACTCTGAGCAGCTGTGCACTTCTGCAGTGACCTCCAGTGGCTGTGAGAAGAAGCTCTTTGGCGAGGGGAGGAGCTACGCCTACCTGTGTAGTCCTTGACTTTCTGCCACCAAGCCTTCCCGTTGTACAAAGACTGACTTTGATTTTCTAGGCAGCCCGTGTTGGCCTTGAGCTTAGCAATCCCTGCCTCTGCCTGCTGGGCGCTCAGATTACACGTCCGTGCCTCCAGGCCTTGCTTTACACATTATGCTTATGATGTCTGAATTTGTCAAATATTCCTTAATACCTCTGGAGGAGAACTGTTTTAAGGGAAAAAAATCACAATATAAATAAAAGTTCCAGGATGTACGCACTTAAGAAGCTGTGTGAGAAATTCATTGTGACCAAAACGTGATCATGGAGAAAAGAAAGACAGCCGGCTTGGAAATGTGTTGAGAAAGGCTGTAACTAAGAGACAAGAATGGTAGTCTGTCTGGAAGATCAGACAGACTTTTCGAAAACAGAATGTCGTGTGTCTTAAGCAGAATCTTAAAAGAAAAAAAATAGAATAAAAGTGATCATCACTGAGCCCAGTTTGCTTTCATGTTGCAGGGACAGACACCGGCCAAAGCCAGGGAAGAAGGGATTTATTTGATGGATAGGTCACAGTCTGTGAGAATTTAAGGCAAGGAACTGAAGCAGAGGCCATGCATGGGGCATACTACTTGCTGGCTTGCTCTTCATGACCTGTTCAGTTTGCTTTCTTGTACCATCCCAGGCCCCTGGCCCTGGGGTGACATAGCCCACAGTGGAATGGTCCCTCCCGCATCAATCATTAATCAAGAAAGACAGACATGCCTATAGACCAATCAGTTGGTGGGACTTCCTCAGTCAACAAATCCCTCTTCCCAGATGGCTCTCGCATGTGTCGAGTTGATAAAAGTGGCCAGCACAGACATACTAGTTGAGGCAGAAATCATGCCGAACACCTTGTCTCGTACCCACAGCCTCCAACAGGAGCTGCTGGGCCCCCAGTGTGTCCCTGAGGATACTGAGGACCAGGACCAGGACATAGTCCTCATGCAGTGTTATGCAGAGAGCTGCAAGTGTGAGGACAGAAACCAGGACACGCAGAGTGCTGCCGAAACTGTCTGAAAGCAAAAGGAGGAAGACTAACGAGATCAGAGCCCTGTCGTGAGGCTGAAAGCGAAGGGAATTTGAAGACAGAATCCGATACACATGAAGCCCAAATAATACAGCCTTTCTGCTTCGAGGTAATGTCACCTCCAGAACATCTAAGTTTGGATGTTGTTAAATGATTGGCATATGTAACAGGCTGAGCGACTGGAACTCTGTCAAATGGCTGATGCGTGGACAATGGCACACAACAGGCTGTGCCGTTGGAGCATGTACTGTGGTCGGCATATCCCTGTATCTCAAACGTTATCCTTTGCCCTCTGTCCTCACTTTAAGATGCTCAGATAAACCAAGAGAAGGTTAAAAACAGAAAGGGGGTGCATAGAAAGGGATGCAATGTTCAGTTTATTGTGGACCATAGGACTTAGCTGCTGCGCGTTGATCAAAAGCATCATGACTTTTCTTCCAAGTCTTTCACATGTAAACCCCAAGTGGTTTTCTTAAATCGTAAACATCACTCTTCTTCACTTACAATTGGATATGTGTGCTGGCCAGTTTTATGTCAGCTTGACGTAAGCTAGAGCTCTCTGAAAGGAGAGAACCTTAGCTGAGAGAACGCCTCTGGAAGACCTGGCTGTCAGGTGATTTTCTTGGTGATTGATGGAGAGGGGCCAGCCCATTGTGGGTGGCTCCATCCCTGGGATGGTGGTCCTAGGCTCTGTAAAAAAGCAGACTGAGCAAGACACAAGGAGTGGACCAGGAAGCAGCACGCGTCCACGGCCTCTGCAGCGGCTCCTGCCTCCAGGTTCCTTCCTCAATTGAGTGCCTGTCCTGACTTCCGTCCGTGGTCAACAGTGATGTGGAAGTGTGAGCCAAACAAGCCCGCTCTTCTGCAAGCTGCTTTAGTCATGGTGTTCACCACGCACCAGAAACTGTAAGATAAGACAATATGTTAGCCCGCGTTAAGTCCCTCGTGGGCAGGTTTGTGGTTTAAGGAACATGTGACCCTTCTGGGGTAGTGATGTTTCACACAACTATGCTGATGGAAGAGAGGCAGCAGAAGGAACGATGAAGCCAGAGACATTCTCGTAATGAAGATTCCTGGCATGTACCCAAAAGCAAAACCTATAAATATTAATCAGATGGGAATCTGCTAGTTTTTCCTACAAGAACATTCTCTAATTAAAAGGGTGGGTATTGTCTAATATACATTAGTACAATTGCCGCCCATAACATCGGACGCTAGCAGCTCCTCCAGTGCCGGAGCGAGCACAGATCCCTAAAGAGCTCATTTAACAGAATGTTGCACTTAAATTCAATGATCCTTTAGATAACAGGGAAGGAAATAGAGTTCTCGATGCATGTTCCCGTCTTTCAACAGCAAGAAAGGTCCAGGAAAGAAACACTTACTGGGTATCCATTCAAGCCAGGCATTCGCTGGGTACTTGGTCATTTAATATTACGTTTAATCCTTACTTCAAACCTGCAGGATGAAAAATCATTTCTATGACATTTCATTTTTTTAAATATTTATTTATTATGTATATAATATCCTGTCTGTGTGTATGCCTGCAGGCCAGAAGAGGGCACCAGACCCCATTACAGATGGTTTGTGAGCCATCATGTGGTTGCTGGGAATTGAACTCAGGACCTTTGGAAGAGCAGGCAATGCTCTTAACCTCTGAGCCATCTCTCCAGTCCAACATTTCATTTTTTTAAAAAGATTTATTTATTTATCATGTATGCAGTATTCTGCCTCCATGTATGCCCGCACACCAGAAGAGGGCACCAGATCGCATTACAGATGGTTGTGAGCCACCATGTGGTTGCTGGGAATTGAACTCAGGACCTCTGGAAGAGCAGCCAGTGCTCTTAACCACTGAGCAATCTCCCCAGCCCTTCTATGACATTTCAAAGATGAAGGTACTCCAACTTTACTGACCAAGGCGTGGCTACAATTATGCCTGAAGTCGGATAGACGTCAAGTATCTTACAAGTTGAAAACTGTAAGAGCATGCCTCTGGAATGCTTAGAGAATCATCCATGCATGGGTGAAGTATTACAGCATGCATCTGTAATGCGTAGAGAACTACCCATGCATGGGTGATGTCTTGTGGGAGAGGGAAGGGTCTGGAGTGGATGTAAGGGCTAAGGAGATACCACAGCTGCTCTCTGGGAACGTTGATAGTCACTAGAGCAGATGGTGTCAGCAGAGGGAGTTACTGAAGGTAAGAAGAACAATGTTGAAGGACCCCAAATGGAAACAAAATAGTGTCTCCTTCCTCTTTCCTAAAACAATGCCCCCTCTCCTTCCTCTCCCCCTAGATGTAGTGGAAGCAAGAGAGGAGGGACCACTTCCACTCTGAAAGAGAGAAACCATATTGGCTCATACCTGTAATCCAGCGCTCCGGAGGCCGTCGGGACCGGAGTAAATTCAAGATCAGCCTACGTTTCAGAGAGAGACCATGTCTCAAAAAAGAGTGTAGCGGCCTTTAATCCCAGCCCTCAGGAGGCAGAGCCAGGTGGATCTCTGTGAGTTCAAGTTCAGCCTGTTTACTTCATGAGTTCCAGGATACCTACATAGTAAGTCCCTGTCTTGGGGAGGAAAAAAGATTGTCACCAAAAAACGTTTCCGTTTGTATGGTTCCTGAGTCAGGAAGACTCCAAATGAAGAGGTCCAGAATGCAGAGGAGTAGTGCTTGGGTAATTGTCTGATCTCTGCGTTGCCACAATCCTAAGGTCTAAACCCTTACAGGTTAACAAGGTTTCCATGATACGGTCTCATCCAATAGTGTCCCGGTAAATGCCGAGCTGGATAAGGCTCCGGCTTGTCATGTTTGCCGATTTCCCTGTGTGGCGGGTCTCAACCTATCCCATAGTCAGGGCAGAGTCAGGAAAAGGTGTGCCCAGTCGGCCCTGCTGAGTGCTCTAGCGTGTGCTACCCTCGACTCTGCTATATTCTCCTTTCTTTCCTTGCTGCTCTTCTCTCCCATAGAGCTGCTGGATCCCGGGGAAGGCAGAAAGGACAGCCCTATTCTCCACTCTCACCAAGTCACTGTTAATATTTACATATTTAAATAGTGTGTTTAAAATTGCAGTTTGCCTCTAGGTAGCTGGACGCATAGGAGGGGGAGATTTTTTTCTCCTGATTTTTATTTGAGCTGTTTCGTCACACTGTTCAAAAGACCACCACCTGGAGTCTGGAAGACCAGTGTGGACCACAGGCATATCTTTTGAGCTAGTGCTTAATTTTAAAAAATTTTTCTATTAGTTTGCCAACATTTAAAAATCAGAAAAAATCAAAATTTCTAGACTATCTCAATTTTTTCTCATTTAAAATAATAACATATGGAAAACACTTATGCTCACATTGCTATATTGGGCTTTATCTGGAGGCCACGCTCTCTGACCTCTGACCTCTCTCTTTCCCTGTGACTCCTCCTTCATCTTCCCTCAGTTTCTCTAACAATCTTTTCATTTCTGGGCTCTACACTCACCAGCTTTCTTTCTGAAACGCCGCCTCCTCCACTCTTTTCACTTAGCCAAACCCATTCTCGCTTTTCCATTCTGAGCTCGCCGAAAGACCCCCAGCAAACAGTCTCCAAGGCACCTCTCCGAGACACAGCCAGTGAGCTTTTGAAATCCTAAATCAGGGATTGGAATGCGGCTCAACTGGAAGAATGCTTGTCTACCGCGCACCAAGCCTGGGTTCGCCCCAGGTATGACATAAAACCGAATGTAGTGGTACACATCTCTAGTCCCAACTCTTGGGGGGTAGAGGCAGGAGGAACAGAAGTCCAAGGTTAACCTTGGCTACACAGTGCCCTTAATGTCAGCCTGGTACACATAAAACCCTGTTGTAAAAAGAAATTAAAATAAAATAAAATAATAAAACAGGAACTGGGGAGGTGACTGAGCGGGTAGAAGGCTTACTATCCAAACAGGGAACCTGAGTTCAGATCCCAGCATGCCCTAAGTCAGGCATGATGCTGTCCATCTAATCAGTGCTGCTGGGGCTGCAGACAGGAAATCCGGGGACTCCATGGCTTGCTAGTCTAACCAGAACAGTGAGCTCCAAGTTCAGTGAGAGACCCTGACTCAAAGACTTAGTGGGGAGGAATCAAAGAAGACACCTGACATTAACCTCTGTCTTCCATGCATGCACACACACACACACACACACACACACACACACACACACATACACAGAGAAAGAGTGAAAGAGAGAGTAAATAAACAAATTCATTTAAAATACAAGTCAAATCAGGCACAACACAATTATAACAAAACACAAATTCCTTAACATCACTAGACAGATCTGAAAGCTACAACCAATAGCCGGAAGAAGAATTATGTCAGTATCACACTGACCGTAAGTCAATTGAAATTGACTTTGGTCTGCCTGAGACAAACTCTTACCTCACAGACTCTGTCCCAGCCCCCTATTTATTTATCTGTTAACTTGTTCACTTATTTCATTTACTTTATTTATTTCTAGAAATTGCCATTACCTATAAACATGTGTGCCCTTCTGCACTGCGAATTTCTTTAGGGCGACACAACCCTGGAAGGCTAACAGCCTACACAACAGAGGCCCAAGCACCCTGGCTCAATCACACACCAACTGCACAGCCTTGTATGAGTTACCTGACCTCTCCGACGTTAGATTTCCCGCCTGTAAGAAGATATTAATCATTTAAAAAGAATAGCAAATGCTTATAAATGTTTAAATGTCAGGTGGGGGGAACTGAGCCCAAGTGTTTTACATGCAACAACTTAGTTCTTGCAAGAACCTTTTGAGGTGGCAACTAATATATTTACCACCATTTTACAAATGGAGTCGACTGAAGAAGAGAGACAATTCAAACCCATGGGTGGTCCAGATGGCATTTAAACCCAAGGTGACATGGTGACTAACATGGTGACTAGCTCTGCTTGGTGCAGTAGTCCTGCTTCCGCAGTGCCCGCTGAGACATCCCAGAAAAGGAAATGCTGATGCCAAACCAGTATCAAGTCTGCCTCTTCAGTGTCTACAGCCAGAGTCTGTGCCATCCTCAATCCCAGCCACACCCACTGCAACCCCCTTTTACATCCTGCCCTCCCATCTCAAATCTAGCCCCCATTCTACTAAAGGTTTGCATGCTCCCGGGTGTCCCCAAGTTAATTCAGGAAAATAGGTGACACTGCCAGATTGGGACACTGCAGGAGGCCTCTCCTTTCGGCCTTTTGTCATGGGGTCCATGGAAATGACTCCCAAGAGGCTCACAAGCAAACCTCTGCCACCCTGCAGTCACAAAAGAATAAGTTGAGAGTAAAATGAGAACACACTGACAAAGGCAGTTTCGTTCATTAAATAATGTCCGCCTCCACTTTACCAGGTTGCATCCATTATGGTGCACAGCTTTTTGTGTGTGATTCAGACCTCAGTAAAGCAACTTAAATAACAAAAGATGGACCCTGGGGAGGTGACTCAGCCTTAAAGCTCTTGCAGCCTCAGCTTGAGGATCTGAGTTCAATACCCAATGTGCACAGAAAAACACCAACACCTCAAATCCCAGCACGGGGGAAGGGGAAATAGGAGGAGCCCCTAGGGTTTGCTGGCCAGTCATTCTAGCTACATCAGTGAGCTCCAGATCGAATGAGAGAATCGGTCTCAGAAAAGTAAAAGGAAGAACAATTGGGGAAAACCTTTGGTAGCAACCTCTGGCCCCCGCACAGGTACACACACATGTATGTACAAGAACACACACACCACACACACACACACACACACACACACACATATCCACACAGGTGAAAATAAAGTTGACTTGTGGCTTCCACACTCTCATGCACACAAACATACATGTGCATGCACCCACACACATGTGCATAGACACGTACACAAAAGAAGAATGAAAGGTACCCTTATCGTGATCTTATACCGGATTCCCTAATTGTTGGAAAGTCTAAAGGAAATAAAGCAAATTATATATAATTTTACAGTTAACGTTTGTGTTTTACATAGCACAAAGTCATCTGACTTATAGTTATAGTGGATATTAACATCATGTATAATGCCATATATTAGAAATATACGTAATAAAATTATATGACTTGAGTATATAACACACGTATATTCAGATGTGCATGTACGTATAAAGCTGATGTATAATGAAACATAGTTGCACTATAAAAAGCAACCTTTAGCCTTCAATTAAAACCATAAAGTACTTCATGTTGACATGCTC
Organism: Dicrostonyx torquatus; assembly: GCA_028555095.1. Classification (NCBI taxonomy): domain Eukaryota; kingdom Metazoa; phylum Chordata; class Mammalia; order Rodentia; family Cricetidae; genus Dicrostonyx; species Dicrostonyx torquatus. Next base: position 1,039,082 of record JAQHUG010000103.1, on the reverse strand, counting down.
CATTGCATAGTTCAACTTTTGCCTCCCACACAACCTAGAGAGATAGAAAGTGCGTTCAGCCACTTCAAAGGGCCACTTTCATCGCACCTTGAAATCTACCGGGGGAATGAGGCCAGGTGAGGACATTTCCTTGGGTCCCACATTGGCTAATGATTCTCCATCCTTGGTCCAATAGGCTTGTTTATTCTTGAAGAGGATAACCGGTGTTCCAAGGACATAGCTCTAGGGTCACTTCTGTTGGAAAACTGAACACTTCCTCCAGGATTCTTTAACCAACCTTGCAAAGCGGAAGCCCTGAAGGTAACCAGACAGGTTGTCTTCAGACAGAAGTTAAGGAATAAGGAAGTTAATATCTGCAGCTACTTCTGGGGGACCCTGGTCCCTACTTAAATAAAGATCCTCCTGAGAGGTTCTGGTAAACTTGATTCTCTCCCTCCCATTACATTCCCGTGAGATTTCGCTTTCTTTTAAGTTCATGGAAAATGAAACTCCAGTGAAACCTTGGGAATTTATAAAGGCTGTGGATGCTGGACTGGGGGTGAACTGGTCTACCACAGGATGGTAGCCACCACTACCCCATATGTTCACCATTCATTCCCCCACCTTTGGGTGCGGATCTGTTGATGTTCTCTTAGGAAGACCCTCCGCTTCAGTAGGTTCCCGTTTGCACTGAACTTGATGACAGAATACGGAATTCTTCCATGGATATTGAATGAGTAACAAATGCATTCCGGACGCAGTAGTGGTCTGGGTACTGGGATGTTGTCACGAGCGAGGGACAGGGTCCACCTCGTGACACTCACATCCCCGCAGAGAAAACCAGAACACAATTATGTATTCTGCTGCAGGGACGGGAGGTCAGGCCCTCCCTGGTAGAGGCTTTCCTGAAAGACAAAGGGCTAATGGAGAGACACAGGTGGGAGCGCACAAGATAGCATGGGTTGAGGCACGGATAAGGAGACAAGGCAGAGTTGGCAGCAGGTAGATCTCATGGAGTCACACAGGTTTTCAGGAAACTTAGCTTCCACTCTGAGTGAGCTGGAAGCTTTTGGGGACCCAGGCAAGATACGATTTGATTTCACTTCTTCACTTAAAGAGTGTTCATTCAATGATGGGGGGGAGGGTGTCAAGGCAGGGTATGGACAGGCTCTGAAAGGTGTTTTTTCTAGGGAAAACTCTCCTCAATCCTTTGGGTGGAAACAGAATAAAACCTTCTAAATCCAAGTAGCCTGCCATACGTCTATCATTCCTTAAAATGAAGAGCTGAATGCTGGCAAACTAACACACGTGTAGAGACGGGCTCCAAGGCCATTGTTTACAAGTAAGCTTTGGTTTCTCATCGTTCTAAAGAAATCCACACAGGACCCCCTCTACCTTCACCACCCAAGAGCTGCTTGGCAGTGTCTAGAAAGGCTTACTGTTGTCCTGACAGGCGACACTGACAGGTGAGCACGACACTGCCATCTAGTGTATGGAGGCCAGAGATGCTGCTAAGCCTTCTATAGTGCATGGGACAGACACACACACACACACACACACACACACACACACACACACACAAAAGAAGTATCCAACTCAAATACCAACAGTGCTGAGACTAAAAGCGCTAGCCTGGACTCATGAAAGACATTGTTCTCAGATTTGCTGTTAGTGACTCCTGAACCTGCACGGTCCATATGAAGTCAGGAAAACATACATCTTTCTCTCTGGCTGGTGTTGGTAAAAGCAAATGTTATGGTTGCTGTTGGGCATTTCAGAACAACTTATGGTGGAGAAAAATGAAGAGTGGCGTATGCTCTCAAATTAAAGCAGATCATAATTACATATATATATTTATATATTATATTAGTGTCATTCCAGAAAATATATATATAAAAGTGTCATTCCAGAAAAACAAAAGTACCTGGTGCAGACCATGCTTTAGGGAGGAACGTGCCTTTGAAACCCAACTGGCTGTGTAATTGAGAATGAATGCGGAGCTGGGCTTTGTGTTCCAGCACACTGGACTTGAATCTGAGCTTGCAACGCTAAATCGCTCAGCGCTCTGGCCCCTCATCAGTGAAGTGCAGATCAAGGCCTTTGACTGCTCCTGAGGACGGTTCAGGAAAAGAAAAAAACAAAAAAACCATTGTGAACTACCAATGCGATGTTTTCAAACTGCCCGCTGTCCAGCGGGGGGCTGGGTCGTACACACAAACTGCAGTGGGGGGGCTGCGTCAATAAACTGCGTTTAATAAAAGTGTTTCACTGGAGTAAGAAAGTAAGGTTAGTGTACAATGCTTCATACAAAATGGAATGATTATCTATGTTAAAGGGTATGAATTTTCATTTCACGTGGAAAATAGAAATACTGTCTAGGTTTTCAGTTTACTGGTGATTTCACTTATAGAAAAACTAAATAATGTTTTGTTTCATTTTTGTGCTGGAGCTAGGGTTATGCAAAAGATGTAGAAGGGGTGTGTGTGTGTGTGTGTGTGTGTGTGTGTGTGGTGTGTGACAGACAATGAACTTTTCCAGAAGAAGTGGACACCACTGTCCCTACCATGCCCAGAAGACCGATACTGACCCCACCCCCAACCATGGTGCTCCTGCAGCTCCTCACATATCTGTTGGTTGGACAGCATCTTATTGGTTGTGCTTAATGAAGAGAAGCCAAGACACATATCTGCACGCATCCCCCTTCCCGTCTTGACAGTATGAAGGGTATTTAAATAATTTACTCAGATTCAATCAGCTACTGAGAACGAAAGTCCAGATTGGAACCCAAGCTTCTCCGAGATCCAAAGTTGGCAGTTCATTCTGGAGTTAAAAACAGACTTAAGTCTATACTTTATACGATGTCCTAAACCACTAGGCTCAAGCATAAGACAGCTCATGCTGTGTGGTCAGCTATTAGCTAAGCAATGGTGGTTGAATTCCACTCCAGTGGGTATTCTGTAGATGCCTAGAATGGGCTCTTAGCCCCCATCACTGAGAAATTCCAGAAGGTTGGGCAACTTTCTTAGCTCTGGAAGTCGTTTCCATACTCACAGAGAAGGAACGGTGTGTTTCTCATAGAGCTGATGTCACAGCATTTTTAGAAACGGGGCCTGAAACCTGGGCTACAGTAGGCACATAGTAGATACCAGGCTCACACAGAAAGAAAGGTGAGACCAGGGTGTGGCTTCAAAGGAGTAAGAGGCTGTCCATCTCCTGTGTTGAATGCCCTTTCACCTCTCAACCAACCCTCAACTCAGCTCCATACAAGCACACACACATACACACGCATGCCCACTGGTGACTGGAGGGGGTAACCCAGCCAGAGGAAAGAGGCTGACGGGGCCATAGACTTCTCGAACACCCGTTTGCCAGAGTGGAGGGTGAACAGTTATAAATACCTCACAGGCTCAGGAGAGATGGGGGGTCACAAAAGACAGAAAGAGCAGCATCCCGACGCTCTGCATCCCTGAGAAGGTAACAAGCTACCTCCAGCTCCCAGGCACAGGCATTCCCAGATGAGAAGGTTTGAGAGGGCAGCGGAGAGAGGGCAGGAGCCAGGAATCTGGGTTAGCAAACCCCTTACCGTTGAGAGACTTCCTATGTTTGCCCTCTGTTCTGAGTAGACCCTTGTTGGGATAAGCATCCCACACAAAATAATTCCCTGTTCCTTGCGATCAAAAGGAAAACAACTGAAACACGAGACTGAGACAGGCATCCCTGAGGGAGAGAGTGGAAAAGTGAGACTTTGTGGGCATGCTCAGAAAAGATGCACTTCTCTTCTGTCTCTCCCAGTCTTCTGTCAACGTCCCTTCTCTCTGTCCCTGCAGCATGGCTCCTGTTCACCCTTCAAGACCCAGCGTAAGTATTCTGTGCTCCTCTCCCAGGACCTCAGACGGAATACATTATTCCTAAGTCATGAGAAGATCCGATGTGGACTCCCACTGTGGTGCTCGCCTGTCCCTCTCCCAGTGACCGACTTTTTCTTGGTATGTCACACCTCTACCGTAGGCTGAAACCCGTGGCCTGCACAGTGTTCCTTTCCCTCTGTAGCCCCATCGGTTAGCACAATGCCTAGGTGAGAATCTCTTAGGTTGAGACAGCGCAAGTGCTCCAAGTCCCTGAGGAAGCAAATTGAAACGCGACTCAGAACGGGATTGTCCACCGCCCAAGAAAAGGAAACTCAAACGGAATTATTCAGACCCCACTCACTGGTTTACACCTAAGGACTCCCCACCAGCTGTGGTTGGAATGTTCTGTTTAAACCTTGAATTGGTGGCTGGTGGGGCAGTGAGAGATGGGCGCTTCAAAAATGTGGGCAGGTCACCTCGTTGCCCTCAGAAATGGACGAATGCCACCTTGTGGGTGTGGGTTGGTGGTTTGGGGAGTGGGCTCCCGATAAGAGACCGAGCACACCCCTCGGTTTTCCCTTGTCTTGTACATGTCTGCTTACTCGCCTCTCAAGGAGGACCTCTCTAGACATCAGCCGTATGCTTTTAGACAGAACCATGAACAAATGAACTAAGATGAGTTCCCCAGACTTTTGTGTTACTTACAGGGTCTGTGGTTGTTTGGATGTGAACTGTCTCGTGTAGGCTATTAAGTCCTTGAACATTTGGTTCCCTGATGGTGGCATTGTGGGGCAGGAAGCTTGTAGAACATTGGACGGTACAGCCTCACTGGAGGAAGGGGCTCTCTGAGGGTGGGCCTTAAGTTTTACATGCCCTACTTCCGATCTGCCCTCTGCTTCCCGCCTGTAGACAATGTGACCCGGTGCCTCACCTCCTGCCACCACACCTTCACTGCCCTTCTTCTTAAACTCTAAGTCAGGATAAATTCTTCCTCCCTTCCATTGCCCCTCGTCAAAATTTGATCACACGGGGGAGAAAACAGGCTATGGCACTCCTTGGCCCAGTCATTGATGTGGTACCAGCTCTGCCCCGGCATGACCTGATAACCATGAATCGCTGCTCTATCTAAGTTGCTTGCAGATCTTTGTCCCTGCCCCAGCTATTGTGAATTGTCTACAAAACTGGGAGAGAAATGGTGTTAATATCCACGAAGGAAACCGCTTGAACTGGTGGGAAATGTCCCCCTTTCCATGTCTAAGGACACTGTTTTGAGGTGCGGTTTACATGGCTGCCTGCTCTCCCCTCCGTGTGACCAGCTCACAACGACGTCATCTCAAGCTGGCTTTTACTCCTTCCATCTGGAAATTATTTCCCAGAATGCATTGCCTGTCAACAAGCCTTCAGCTAAGTCTTTGCAAAGACACAACTTCCTGGTGACACCTCGTGGTGATTTAGGCAGCAGAGCCCAGCACACAAGGATCCCACTTCCACAGTCAACATCCGTGCTTCCACGAGCAACGGGAAACCTACAAGGACTGTGAAGGGGATTGATCATAGCTAGCATCCTTGCCTGAGTTAGGGCTTCTACTGCTGTGAAGAAACACCATGACCAAGGCAACTCTAGTTATGAAGGAAAACATTTAATTGAGGTGGCAACTTACAGCTCAGAGGCTCAGTCCATTATCATCATGGTGGATAACATGGCGGTGTGCAGCCAGACGTGATGCTGGCTACATCTCGACCAGAAGGCAACAGGAAGTGGACTGAGACACCGGGAGTGTCTTGGGCATATATGAGCCCTCAGAGCCCACCCCCACAGTGACATACTTCCTCCAACAAAGCCACCCCTCCCTATGAACGTATGGGGGCAAATGGCATTCAAACTCCCACACTACCTTTGTGACTAGATAGGCATCTATCAGAGATGGGAGTAATCTCAAGACGATAGATTTTAAATCAAACTAAAGGGACACCTGTGACCAGCAGTGCCATTTCCTATACCTAAACAGTCTTCACGCCATTAGTGAAGGTACATGAGACCTGTCTTAAAGATGGTCACCTAGAGTTGGTCCCTTTCAGACTGTGGCTTGCACTGAGAGCACTGTGGGGCTATTGGGAGAGCCTGTGAAAACTTATTTGAGCCCTGCGCCTTGCCAGGAGAGAGAATAAATGGCTCCTCATTTCAAGCACTCTGCAATTATGTGTGGATGCTGTGGAAGCTAATCAGATATAGAAATTCATTCTGAAAAACTTGCGATATTTTTAAGTAGCCTTTGTCCCTTCTATGTCCTCTATCGGTAAACACAACACGCCCCAGCCTGAAGGCTCTCTGCAAACCAGGTTCACATCCGAAGAGAGGCTGCATCCTTGGAGCACAGGGATCCCTGTGTCACATGCAATAAAGCCAAAACAAAAGATTAATAATAGATCCTAGGCCTCCAGCACCTGCATATATGATCTTATACCCCCGGGCTGGCAGCTTAATTAATTGGTTGATTGGCCTTTTTTAACAATCCTGGGAAAACCTTGTATTATTTGATCCAATTTTCAAAGGGAGGAAAACCGATTGCCAACGTGTAAGGAACTTGCCAGAGGCTATGGGTAAGTGACTTATCCAAGTCCATGACTGAGACCTATGAGATCTTCTTGTCACATAAGTCTGATGACACGTTGGGGGCACAGCGTGCTGTGTCCTCTCTGTGAAGCACAGTCATTATCCAGTCCCACGCTTGGAAAAGTTTTCTTTCTGCCAATCTCATTTAGTCATTCTGCCTTCCTGTTCTGTTTAAGCGGGTTTAGGGTGTAACGGGATATAACTTCTCCTGCCGATTCTTTCCCAAGAACTTCTTGCTCTTTAATCAGGGGCTCGCTCTCCGGCCTTTAGCTCACTTACAAATGGAGAAGCAAGGGGAGAGAAACAATCTCCATTTACTGAGTCTCTACAGGCTGTCCCAATCTACCCCATGAGCCAGGGAGGGCATCCTGGATACATACAGAGGCACCAAGGGAGGGGATCCTGGGCACACAGAGGAATCAAGGGAGGGGATCGTGGACACACAGAGGAATCAAGGGAGGGGATCGTGGACACACAGAGGAATCAAGGGAGGGGATCGTGGACACACAGAGGCACCAAGGGAGGGCATCCTGGACACACACAGAGGCACTAAGGGAGGGGATCCTGGGCACACAGAGGAATCAAGGGAAGGGATCGTGGACACACAGAGGAATCAAGGGAGGGCATCCTGGACACACACAGAGGCACCAAAGGAGGGCATTCTGGGCACACAGAGGAATCAAGGGAGGGGATCCTGGGCACACAGAGGAATCAAGGGAGAAAATCTTGGGTACACTTAGCGGCATCAGAGAACAAGACTAGGATCCCACCACCTCCAGCTTGCTTTCTGGAGATGCCAGTGTCTGCAAGAAAGAAATGCATGGTCACATTTTCTGAGTGTGTCCCTTTGTCCCCAAATCAGGGAGAGCTGCTTTCCGAGCCCCCTCGCACCCCCCTCTGCCTGCATAAGCACAGGAGCCCCAGTCAAGCCCTCCTTTGAAATGCCAGCAGTGTATACCCCAAACCCACCCCTGCAGCCCCAGGCAGCCATCAACCTTGTCACTCGTCAGAATGACTATAGTGACACAGTGGAGCTGGACCCAATCAACCTTGGCTGATCTGCATGTGTGATTCACTAAGTACATCTATCTGTCACAGTGCTGTCACAGGGCCAGTCCCTGGTAGGGTGTGTCTCGATGAATGGCCACTAAGGGGCAGAACGAACAGAAGTAAGGTTCCCAGGTCCGTCAACAGAGAAGACTGAATGTCAGTGTTGAAGGGGTTACAGGACATCTCCCCAAGAACGGTTTCCAGATTGTTTTTATAGATGATTGGATGATAATAGTGATGATGATGATGATGAAGATGATGATGATAAATGAAGTTTGGCCCTTGTCTATATGCCTCATGTATATTTACTTGGTTTATTTTCACAGTGATTCTATGAGGTAAGATACAATCATTATTAATAAGAGTAAATATTATCATCAATGTTTTTATTAATACACCATTAACCATCATCTTACAAATGAAGAAAACATCAAACAATGTCATCAATATTTAGAGGCAGCCTTCAGAGACTGCAAGAAACCAGCCACTATTTTTGTCTTGTGTTCCAGAACATTCCACGCACCTTTTAATTTTCGACAAAAATGACAGGAGACCCATAATCATAGTCACATTGTTGTAACAGTACCAAGCTGCACTTCAGGTGAAATAATGTCTCTGCCCTCAGGCAGAATGGCGCATGCTCGCCCCTTCTGTGTTTATGGTAACGTGGCTGCTAAACCAGTAGATACTACGGAAAGTCGTCCCTGCATGAAGTCTCTGGTTTCAAAACACGGAGTGGGAAGAACAAAAGATAACTTAACTCAAGCCTCGGGATGGGTTTGATCCTGCATGCTGTTTTAACACCGGGATGAGTTGATAATGGGACCTATTTTAAGGAAATAAGCACTTACAGAAGTCGTTTTTCCAATACTCTGGGCCAAACGGTGTGTCCCCCCAGATTCAAGGACTGAAGCACCAGTGTGACAGTAATTGGAGGAATTAGCTGGAATTCAGTTAATTAAGCCGTACGCACAAGGTGAGAGGTCTAAACTTCCTCCTTTCACAAGCTGGGTTAAGTCATCTATTTTTTTTTTTTAAACAAAGGGCCGTTAATCAAAACAACCCTGACTACCGGGAAGGGAGAAAACACGTACAAGGTCAGCGACAGCTCCACAGGCTCTCATGACAATGACCAAATAAGGGAGTTCCTGCAGCCCCCTTGAAACTTACCCACGTTTGTCTAAAGATGAAGAGCTAAAACCTCAGCTTATCAAAACTGTATGAATAATAACTGCTGCCTGCTCAACCAATTATGTTTGAGACGATCTAACTGTTCCTGAAATCCCCCTAGCTGTGCTCTAAAGGAGCCTGCAGACTCCTATCGGGATTGTCCATCGTTTTGTAAGGTGTCAACCCCACAAGCACACTGGAACAGAGGCTCTCTGTCCTTCCACACTGTCTGAGTCTGGGCTTTCCTTCAGCATTTTCTCAGACCATACAAGGGCCCTACTCCAATATTATCCTCCTCTTACAGAAAGAGGCGTGGGAGTGCCCCCTTCCTCTGTCCCTCCTCCTTCTCTCCCCAACCGACTGACACCTCCACCTGAGACTCTAGCATCCATAAATGCGGGAAAATAGGTCCCTGTTGTTCTCAGTACTTTGTTACCAAGGTCACACGGCCATCCAAGACTTGAAGAGAATCTCCTGCCACTCCCTTCCTGCATCAGGCTGAGAGTAGCTGCCACTGTTGATTCCCAGCCTGCAGCACCCACTTCCCTCCCTCCTTCCGTGGAGAATTCTAGCTGGATCCTACCAGCCTGTAGTGGTCCTGTTCTTATTGGAGATTGGCTAAATCTGGTCTAGGTTGCAGTGTGGAAAACGAGATGGAATCACAAGTCTACCCAAGGATTTCTTTGCAAACAGGTAGGTGGGAAGACGTGGACACTGTTCTACCTCTAGGCGTGAGCACGCCGGCTCTCAAGAGCTAGGATTGGTTTTGGGATCATGAGTCACCCTGAGGAAGGGCTGCTAAGGACCAAGGAGCGGCAAGATGGCATGAATCTGTGTTGTGTTGATGAGCTGATTTGTTTTTCCTGCCCATGCTATTGTGGGCAGTGTTTTCTGTTCCTTGTAATAGACATACCTACTGAAAACATAATCACTATAGGAAGCCCCCGAATACAGCTACCCACAGGTCTCAGAGGGGACGGGAATGACATGTCCAGGACCTGAAAACCACTGCGGTAATGGCCTTTCCTTCCCAACAGAGACAGTTCTTAGTGTCAGATTCGTTTACACTAATAGGAAAGGGCAGCTCAGGGTGCTTCTTACCAAAGGTCCCTGTGTCTACGCAGTAGGCTGTCTCTACTCTTAAACCTTTTTTAACTTGTTCTCTTAAAGGACAGAGCTCCAGGTTGGAACATGAGCTGAGTAAGATACAGCCCTTTGCTGTGTGATATTTTGATCGCATTGCGACACACCCAACACTGCCCATGAAGTTTTGCTTTGAATGGGAGGGCGGAGCTAGCTACTAGGGGATCAAAATTAGCCATCGAGATTTTGGAGGACTGAGAAAAGTTTGAGAGACACAGGAAGTAGTAGGGCGGGGCTTGGAGGGGGGGGTCTTAGCCCTTTCTGAATTCAGGAATGAAAGAGAGGAGGTCGCTGGTCACTTTTCCACTGCTTCTCCGATCATTCAGATTCTTACACCTATATCTGACTCACCAGTTTTTATTGATAAAGAATAATTAGCCGGGCGGTGGTGACACACGCCTGTAATCCCAGCAATGGGAGGCAGAGGCAGGCGGATCTCTGAGTTTGAGGTCAGCCTGGTCTACAAGAGCTAGTTCCAGGACAGGCTCCAAAGCTACAGAGACCCCATCTCGAAAAACAAACAACAATAACAACAACAAAAGAACAATTAGATGAATGCTTCAGCCCTTGCCTCTTGTTTACCAGTGACTGGCAATTCTCACTACAGGCATCCAGATTCTCTCACGGGCTGTCTCCAATAAAATTGGCAGCTACCCAAGGACTCAGATTTCATATTTACTTCTAGTGTAACCTTGGCTTGTTATAAGCATGCGACAGATTTTGTTGAATAAATGGATTACTTAATTAATTAAGTAGAATGTTTAATAAGTGCCCAACACAGGGCTACAAATACATGCAAGAAATCAAGAAGAGAAGACATAATGGGAAAAAGTAGCCAAATAAAAACACTGATTAAAACACTTAAAAACTAATTAAAGGCACACGCCTTTAATCTCAGCACCACGGGCGGATCTCTTAGTTCAAGGCTACAGAGCTAGATCTAGGACAGCCAGAGCTACATAGAGAAATCCTATCTCGAAAAACTGAAAAAAAAATGTGCTGAACAGAAAGAAACAATGCGTCTGGGGTGTCAGGTACATCAGTGAGCTTCATTTGAGACTGCGCTCTGTGTTCCTGTATCAAAACACCACGCTGCATCCCATGAACACATACAGTTACTAGAAGGAAACGGCTCAGAGTGTAAATCACCTCCCATGCAAGCACAGCACCAGGATGAAGCTGAACACAGGAACTCACGTCTGTAATCCCAACCCTCCTACCGTGACTAGAAGGCAGAGACGGGAGACTTCCCAGAGGCTCGCCCGCATGCGCATCAGGAAACAAGAAACTGACGCCCAGAGGTCACTGGCACACACATTGGCGCTCACATAAACGTACACATATGAGCATGCACAGACAAGCGCACACATTGAACACATGTGGCACACAACGCTTTAAAGTAAAAAAAAATTAATGGTTAGGAAGACAATGGTTCCACGTAGAGCTATTAAAACAAGCAAATGAAAACATCAATAAAATAGTATTAGTTTCAGTGTCATGGAGACAATAGCAGATGAGCTATTAATTAACATTAAAGTCGGGAGAAAATTAAACCAACTGGCTACTGTGTTAGCTTTTTTCCCCATAATAATATGCTTGAGGTAAGGTATGGAGACATAATGGTTATTTCTGACACACAGTTCTGAAGCATCCGGTGAAATATCAGATGGGTCTGTCTGGTCAAGAAACTGGTGAGAAAGGGAAAAGCAGAGAAATGAACAGATGCCCTTGAGGGGCATAGCCCCAAAGGCCCAAGGACCCCCTTATAAGATTCCCCCCAAGACCCCCGCCCTAAGACTCGCAGAGCCTCTGACTTGTACAACGCTAGAGGTGCAGTCACTGATGCACGGACTTCTGGAGGAAGCCTTTGTCCAAAACACAGCACTTCACGCCAAAACAACTGTCTTTCTTGTATTTAGTTCCCCAATAATTTAGACAGGAGTTATCAGCTCGTATTTGAGACCGGTTCAAAGTCACACAGCCAGTAAGGGGCAGAGGCAAGATTTCAAATTATCTAGTTGTGAGATGACTTCTTTCATTCCTGCCATCTGGTGTTTCCAAAGGAGGGTAAGAGTTATGTCTTCCGATAGACATGCCAATGTGAATCATATTTAATATTCTATGCTCTAGTCTTACAGAAACCAATGTGTGTCTGGGTACTCGGGTCAATGGGACAGACATGATTTGAAAACAGGTGATTCTTAATCTGCCCCATGCATCTATATCTTGCCGGGTACCCCAGTGAGAGGCTCGTAAGCCCTCCACCCGCTCTCCTGGATTTCCCTCTTCTCGTTACTGACATGGGAAGCCACAGACATCGGGCTCTGGCGGAGGTAGAAGGATTTCCTTTAACAAATGAGGCTTCAACTTGACAGGACCCTTCCTCAGGACATATTCCTGAGATATTGGTTTTCTTTATCTCTTCTATAAATGTCCCGGTACCTCAGTGTCAGAGCCCCTCCCAGCTTTTGTGGCTAATGATCACGCCCATCGTGTCCCAGCTGATCCTGGCTTCTCAGGATAACGGTTGCCAGGTAAACACACAGCTTAGACAATGGCATGTTATCAACAGACAGGCGTTGAGTTAGCCCAGGGAACCACAGGTCTGGGCTGGCAGCAGGGGAACAGTCAGGGATGGGAGGTTGGAGAATCGGCATTCTGCAGACCACTGGGGTCCTGCTGGAGTGGATTAGTGGGTCTGTGTTCTGCAGACAGGAGCCATGGAGGCTGTGAGATAGTTCAGCCTGCAACTTGCGGATCCAAGTGCATCTTTATGACACCCAGGTCTTTGAACAAGGAGAGAATCTGCTCCACTTGAGGGTGTGGAATGCACGCCGCCGCTAAACGTGTGTGCATTCCCTGCACCCCGCCCCACGGAAAGTAATCCACGGAAGCTCCCTCTGAGCGCAACCTTTTCCTCACTTTCTTAGATCATATCACCCTCAAAACTTCCAGATTCTCCCCCTCAGAGAACCACAAAAGGGATCTTGGCGGCGGCCGGGTGGGGGTGGGGTCTTTCTCTTAAGATAACTCTGGTTGGCCTGATTTCTGTCAACGCACGAGTTTGGGGTACAAGTTTTTAAAAATGTGTATTTTCAGCTTGATTTGGGCTTTAAAAATACAAAGTCACATCTTGTCACCATTCATGGTGCAATGATGAATCCTGGGATGGGTATTCCCCATCTCATTTCTCTTTGGAAGACTCTCTCCATCAAGAAGGTGACCTGTGCCAGGACCCTCAAATTGCCCAGAAGACGTGCAGAGCTAGTCTCCCGGGGACAGCTCGTCGGAATCTGGCCTGTCAGCAGCACATGGCCCAGCTAACTTATGAAGAGCGTCCTGTGAGATTGTTTGGTATTCTGCAGAGGCAGTGGCCTATGTTGGGGGCCAAGGAGTGCAGGACACTTCGGGGTCTGCCAGACTTTCGTTCCCTCCAGATTGCCCCTGCCTCCCAGCAGGAGATGACCCGGGCTTGGAAGAGGGTTAACTAGCACAAACAGCCGTCGATTGTGGCGAGTGGGAAAACCCCATGTGCTGCCCCAGCGTCCCTTTATGAGGCCCGTGGGGTGGGTCTGCTCTGTTGTTCCGTGGTTGGCACTGGGTAAATGCCCAGCGTGCTTCTGCTTGAGGGACTGGAAGGGCCTGTCTCCAGGACGGAGCCTAGGAAGAAGAAGAGAAAGCCCACCCCATGCCATCGGTACCCTCCCATGTCTACACCCGGGGGAAGTGAGGGGTGAAGGAGGGAGGGACAAAAGTTGGGGCCAGAACGACTCCAGAGTCCTGAATACAGGCGTTCACCTAGACCTAATCGGTTCAAATGCTCCATTGCAGACCCCATCTGCTTATCTCAGGCGAAGTCCGGAGTCCGGCTCCTGTCCTATTGTGAGTCCATCATTTTGCGAATCTATTCCTGTCTGCGCTCTCATTATAGCAGATGTCAGCGGAGGAATCCGAGCTGTCAGGGAGCCGCCAGCCATGAAAAAAGAGTGGCAGAGGCACCAGGCCAGGCAAACAAAACAGTCGCCCCCGCTGCAAACGTAAACAGCCATGTTTGTCACAATATTTTCCCACATTGCCCAACAATTCCAGGGAGCAGGATTCTGAAAAGGAGAGGAGAGTCACAGCAGCCATACAGAAAGAAGCAGGGGACAGCCGTCGGATTCGTGTTCTGTGGTGAACCCTCCGGATGTCCCCCAGCCCTAAAAATCACCTTCCTCTGTAACAGATATTCATTTATGTCTAGCCTCACGGGAGAGCTTATCTATGGGGTTAAGAATTTGTGCCGCTTATCTTTCAGGCAGAGCATCAATGAAAAGAGTTCAAGGCTTCTGTTGTTTGTTTTGTCGGGGTCCCCTCTCCCCAGGTCCTCTCCCTTTTCTTCGACAATTCTGTGGCATCTTGGGTGTTAGCGAACGGGAGTCAACGCCTTGCCTCATGCAAGGAGTTCTGCTGGTACGATGTCTTGCCAGCCTCGCCCTCTGTTGAGTGTTAGGGTAACCGGAAAGGATGCCAGCGTGGGATGCAGCGAAGGGCTGTTGCCCCCAAGGGAAAGCTCAACCAGGCTTTCTCGTCAACAGGAAGCGAAGAGCTATCTTTGGGAACGAGACATATTGGGTCCCTGGATTGTCTCCCAGCTCCTGAACTCACGGGTTGGAGATGGTCTTTTCCACTGCGTTAGAAAGAGTGTAAAACGTAGTCGTTTCTGGAACCTGCTGCCGTCTGGGGACAGTGGACTACACCTCCATCCCCTAACTTGTGCAGAGTAGAGCCATCTTTTCATTCTCTGCCTGAGGTAAAGCCCATCCTTAGCTCTGCTTCAGGGAGGAAACCCTCCCTACATCCGCAAATGAAGCTTCCAGTCACGTGGGTTCTTATTGCAAGGTGGAAGAGACATCACGGATAGGGTCTGCTGACTCTTTCCTTTCAATTGACCCTCAGCTCTAAAAGCGAGTGTAGCTTGGTGACAGAGTACCTGACAAGCGTATGTGAGGACTGTAGCTTGGTGATGGAGTACCTGACAAGCGTATGTGAGGACTGTAGCTTGGTGACGGAGTACCTGACAAGCGTATGTGAGGACTGTAGCTTGGTGATGGAGTACCTGACAAGCGTATGTGAGGACTGTAGCTTGGTGACAGAGTACCTGACAAGCGTGTGTGAGGCCCTAGTTTCAACAGTAAGTACCACAAAACGATTTCATAAGTAAATAAACTTCAGACAACGAAACAATCGTGGATTAAAATCTCTCTATAGCCGGGCGGTGGTGGCGCACACCTTTAATCCTAGCACTCGGGAGGCAGAGGCAGGCGGATCTTTGTGAGTTCGAGACCAGCCTGGTCTACAAGAGCTAGTTCCAGGACAGGCTCCAAAGCCACAGAGAAACCCTGTCTTGAAAAACCAAATAAATAAATAAAATAAAATCTCTGTATAACTTAGACTGGTGTTTGCTGGGGGACATTTTTTTTGTGAGATTTAGATTAAGGTAAGACTGTAGTATAATGGCCTACATAAGCCACACATCATCAAACACACCTTTCAATAATCCTTTGTCGGCCATACGGATCCCAGGGTCTGGACCATAACCTGTGGTCATGTCCAGAGGCCATGCTGCTACCAGAACCATCCTGATCTGAGTGGTAGGGGCTTCCACCTGGAGCCAGGATGTCCACCAGCCAAGCTGCTGCACAGGGATCCATGACCCAGCTGCAGCGTTGGGGTCTGTGTTGAAGTCTGTGGCCCAGACTGCCACTAGCACCTCTAAGGAGGTCAGGATCTGGGCTGCAGCCCGTGGCCTTGTTGGAGGCCAATCTGGGGACCATGCTGCAGCAGGGACCCTACAGATGGGGGTGGCCTGTGCTGCCACCCAGGACCATGGTGCCATCCAGGCCCAGGCTGCTGCTGAGAAGCACATCTGGATCTGTGACTCCCATAGCCGCCAGGGTCTGGGTTGACACATGTGGTTACTGTTGTCACTGAGGGCCACGAGGATGCCCAGAGTCAGGTCAGCCACCTGAGTCCAGGTTGGTGTCCGAGGGCCATGATGCAGATCTGTGTGGTCCATGCTGCTACTCAATGCCATGGTGATGTCGGGGCCAGAGCTGCAGCTGAGGACCATGTCTGGGTCTGTGTTGTCTGAGGCTCCTGTTACCATCGAAGGCCACACAGATACCTAATGCATCTCCCAGACCTAATCTATCTTTAATCATTCTGATATGACTGATATGATCCCATGGATCCTTTTTGACTCCCAGATCTATGCTCTCCAGGAGGGGAAGCATTATCAAATTGTTAAATTTTCATCACATGTTGATCTACTGTGTGAGAGATTGCAGAAGCATGAGATGAGACACCTAAGTATTGCATGAGTGTCTGTCAAGGCTCCTCTAACACTGACCCAAGTCTTCAAAGTGATCATATCAAGTCACCCCTGCCCATAGCACCATGACACCACAGCTCCCATGACACCGGAGAACTGTGTTCCTACCGATGGACCCGTGTCTGTCTCAAGGAGTCAGCTTGCTCCTGGCAGACTGTGACTCGTGTCCAGCAGACATGACCGACACTGAAGTGGGAACTTCCTGGCTACTTTTCAGAAGACAAATGATGGAAATGACTTAGCCAAGAAAGTTAACTGTGTGCAACCACGGTGTTTACATCCTCCAGCCCAGTAATGACTTTCCTGTGCTCATCTGCCATTGCCCCAAACGACTAACTTTCTTAATTATCTCTTCCTATCTTTCGTCAGGGCTTCATTTTGACGGAAGAGACTTGAAGATGCATTGTGTCTCCAAAACCTTGCTGCTAGGCTGATTTTCAATGGGCTCAAGTGCATCTAGCAGCCTCTCCGCTCTTCATTACTGGTCTTACCCATCTTGCTTTTAGTTCTTGGGGAGTCTGCTTTTAGAAACTCTGTCTGTCTCTGTCTCTGTCTCTGTCTCTCTCTGTCTCTCTCTCTCTCTCTATCTTTCTCTCTCTCTCATTCCCTCTCCCTCTCTTTCTCTCTCATATCTGTTTTCCACAGAACATGTCCCCTGTGTGGCCCTAGAGCCCCTGTAAACAGTGGCTCTGGTACCAGGAGTGCTAAGGACCACAGCACACACTGTATTAGGGACAGTTCATATTTCTTTTTTTTTAATTTATTTATTGTGTATACAAGAGGGCACCAGATCTCATTACAGATGGCTGTGAGCCACCATGCGGTTGCTGGGACTTGAACTCAGGACCTCTGGAAGAACAGTCAGTGTTCTTAACCTCTGAGCCATCTCTCCAGCCCGACAGTTCATATTTCTAAAGCTGTCTATTAGAAGCAGTATCTCAAAAAAAAAATCCATTGTTCACGGCACATATTTTAAATCAGAATGTGTGGAATAGGTGTTCCTGCGATCGGGGGTCCTCATTAATGCTGCAACCCTTTAATGCAGTTTCTCATGTTGCGGTGAACCCCAACCATAGTGTTATTTTTGTGGCCACCTCCTAACCGTGATTTTTGCCACTGCTGTGAGTTGTCATGTAAATATTTCTGGAGGTAGAAGTTTGCCGATGGGGTCTCGAGAAACGCTGCTGTCGATCAAAAGACGCGAACACAAGCAGCTCACTTTTGTTCGGCCACGCGCCGTTTGTCGGGTTACAGACTTCAGGTCCCAGGATTAGACAAGGGTACTAAAACTGTGTCGTGTGCCCGGATGTTCTACCCTGAGAGCCCTCGCCGGGGAGCCGACATTAGCGTGGTTTTGTGTTGTGTCACTGCCGGGGTTTGGACACCAGCCCAGCTCTTCCTCACGGGTGTTCATGTCTCTCAGGCCTCAGTCCTTCACCTGAGAGATGGGATGATATGGCATCTGCTTCATAGGGTTTCTATGCAAATTAAATAAAGCATATTACTTCTTCTCTTCATTTCTGGGCATATAATGAATGTCAATAAATTTTTAAATTTTTAATTTAGCCAATAAAAAGTGTATTAAGAACCTATGGTCTCCAAAAGTGTTTATCTTTATGAAACATGTATTCTAGTGTGTGTCCCTATTACATCGGAATTCTGTCACTGCCATTTACATGTTCTTCGTCTGTCCATCATCATCTGAGAGACAGAACCAAGCGTCACAGAAAGAACACTGGAGTCGTTTTGAGGCTCTGGACTTCTGGCTTCCATGCTGTTTCTCTTGCTTTTTCCTGCCGTGATAGTCTCTTCCTAATAGGATGAAAATTCCATGTTCTAGCAGAGAGAGAGAGAGAGAGAGAGAGAGAGAGAGAGAGAGAGAGAGAGAGGAGGGATGCAGGAGAGTGGTAATTGATACTTTCTATTCAAGCAATTATGTCCCCAGTCCTTAACAAGCCCTTTAAAAACCCATCCCAGGGGGAGGAGAGACCGTCAGAGGGGATGGAGGACAGCAAGGCTCACATGGGCCCACAGGGACTGAAGTGGCCATGCACGGGACCTACAGGGGTCTCCACCAGGTCCTCTGTGTCTATGTTGTGGCTGTCAGCTTTGTTGTTCTTGTGGGACTCCTAACAGTGGGAATGGTGGGTTTCTGACTCTTTCACCTGCCCTCAGGGCTCCTCCTTCCCTTGGGTTGCCTTGTCCAGCTCTGGTGCGAGCATTTCTGCTTTGTCTTATTGTATTTTTTTTTGTCTTTGGTTGTCATTCCTTGGGGGTCTGCCCTTTTCTGAAGGGACACCGGAAGGAGGGCGGATCTGGAGGAGAGGGGAGATGGGAGGGGACCGGAGGAGCAGAGTGAGGGGGAAACACTGGGGTGTATTGTGAGAAAAGAATCTATTTTCAGTAAAAATAAATAAATAAATAAATAAATAAATAAATAAATAAATAAATAAATAAATAAATAAATGGAATCCGTGGCTGGGGGCTGGAGGGGTGGCTCGGTGGCGAAGACCGCTTGCTGCTCGTGCAAACGTCCTGTTTCTTATTACCTGTCTCTGCCTGCGAAGGTGGCAGGTCCACGAGCAGAACATCTGCTCTATTTCACTCAGTATTTATCCATCCTTCACTGGCTCTTTGTCTCCCCCAGAGTCTAGCACAGTGCCCGCAACACAGACCATGGAAAGACTGCTTACTGAGGACATAAATAAGCAAATCGACCTAACGAAACCATACTTTGTTTGAAACAAAGCTTGGCACTTTTGGTTTATATCCTCTTTAGCAAAGACAGTCTTTGACTCCAGCACTGGACAGGAAGAGCTAGAATCTTCCAGAAAAACCCACCAGTATAGCTTTTATTTCGGAGAACCTGATGAATGTCCGTCATCTAAGAAAATGTTTGCCGGGAAGAGGAAAATCCCATGATCCTTAGTGAGTCCTTTGGGAAGAAACGAGAACTGTTTGGCTTCAAAGGCACCCAAGATACAGAAATAACCTGAGCCAACATTTCTAGAGTTGGCGGACGTCACACGGTGGCCTATGAGAGTTACACACTCGACAAACAAGAGGTCACGCTTCACCAGTGCAGAGAACCCCAAGCCACTCCCAGATCTCTGCGAGGCACAATAGCTGAGAGGTGGGCAAGCAGGAACCTGCAGTGGGGAGAGCCAGCACGAGGTGCCCTCCCCTCTACGTTCTGCCCATCCTTGTAGCTGCTCCTTCTCAGCCTGGAGGACCTGTCTTAGATTCTCTTCTGGTTGATGGGTTAAAACCAACTTTGGGGTGGAAGTTTTTTTTTTTTCAGCTACCAGTTCCAGGCTACAGTCTGTCACATCAGGGATGCCACAGTGGCAGGAACTAGATGGGTACATCGCAGCCACACCCAGAAGAGAAGACCAATGAACACATGCATTCCCACATGCCACTCACTTTCTCCACGCTCACGCAGCCCAGGGCCCAAATCCAGAGAACAATGCCACCCACAGCGGCTGGACCATCCTGTTTCAATGAACGTGATCAAGTCAGTCTCCTACAGACACACCCACAACCAGTGTGATCTAGACAACACTGAGACTCTCTTTGCAGGTGACTCTAGATCAGCGGTCACAACATGTAGGT
Organism: Dicrostonyx torquatus; assembly: GCA_028555095.1. Taxonomy (NCBI): domain Eukaryota; kingdom Metazoa; phylum Chordata; class Mammalia; order Rodentia; family Cricetidae; genus Dicrostonyx; species Dicrostonyx torquatus. The sequence continues at coordinate 1,019,290 of JAQHUG010000103.1, read as the reverse complement.
CATGCCCCCTTTGCTATCCTGCATATCAGATATTTACATCGCAATTCATAACAGTAGCAGAATCAGAGTTATGAAGTAGCAATGAAATAGTTTATGGCTGGGGACCACCAGAACACGAGGAACTGTACTATAGGGCCACGGCTTTAGAAAGATCGAGAACTGTTCTAGATTGTGCCAGATTGACAAACTGACCAGTGAGGAACTAAAGCAGATTCTTTGCGGTGATGCTCTCTGACCATTGGGGTTCAGGACGGTTGGAAACAGGGGTAATAGGAACTGAGCAAACACCAGCAATCCTGCAGTCTGGATTTTTCTCAGGCTTGATTACAGTTAGATGATATAAAGCCAACAGGCTCAAGAAAATCATATAATCAGTTTCCTGTTTGTTAGATGAGAAGGGTTTTACTTAGAAGAAGAGACCTTATGACTAATTCTACTGTAAGTCTGTAGCACTCTGATTATTGGTGTTGTGTAAAAGCTAAAAGAACAGACAGTCTCATAAAGAACAAAGTGTTCAGCATCGCCGAATGCTATAGAAAAAAAATGCAGATTGTACAGCGAAGACCACACAGCACTTTGGTCCTGGCTTTTGAGAAGATGTGGAGGCAGAAGCCAAGATGAGTTAAAGCGAAGATGTGATGTTGGAAAACACCTCGGGGCTGGGCAGGTATTCTTTCCAAGAGAATTCTAGTCATTCCAGAATTCTAGAATTCAGCCAGCTCAGGGGGAATGAGGCCCAGGATTTTGCTGAAGAAGTGAGAAGCTTGAGCATGCTACAGTCCGAGCAGGGAAACACTACTGGGCTAGAAGGGATGCTTAACACACGGTGCCTGTTTTCCCGTTAATTCCCTAGCAACGCGCATCCCCAACTTCTCCTCTGTTATCTTCTACTTCAGAGGCTAGAAGCCTGGAGACTATATCTCCCAGAATCCCTTAGAGTCCACCACTGAGAGGACAGACCTGACAAGGAAGGGGCAGAAGCCAAGCAGACGCCACTCACTACTGTTTGACAAAAGGAAGTAAAGGAGTGACAGAAAATTCATCCACTCCAGTTGTTCCCCTGAGAACCGTCCCTATGGTGATCCAGCAGCTGAGGTCTTTGGTGACAGTTTCCCATGCTCGCTGAAGATTCCGTTTCCCTGAGAACTGGCTGTAGCTTGTTGGCCTTTACCCACCGGTGCCTCCAGCTCTCCCAGTGGGTTTCATAAACCTGGAGCTCCCTGCATCAGCCCTCTACCTGCTCGGGATGCTTAGAGTACTTTCTGCTTTCCTAATCAAATCTTGGTGGGAACAAGGAGAGTGGAGAAACACGAGAAAGAAGGATGGTTTGCGGAACGAGGTAAAGGTGTGAACAGAAACGTACGGCATCCAAAAGTGTTCTCACCCACAGAATAATCATGGTGTACATTTATTCATCTCCTAAGAGACGTCAACTAATGACCTAAGGACTTTAAATTAATCTTCCCATTTAATGCTCTTTATGACGTAGTTAATTCACTTACGGTCACCATCGTATTGTCTTGGAAGGGGCAGCTTCAGTTTCCACAGTCCGCCTGTCCATCCCTACATATATGCATACATGATACAGATATACACAAGCTGTAGTCAGATACTCGCTCGTGCAGAGTTACAGTGATTTTGTCCTTGGTTCTTATGTTTTATTTCATTCCGCACTGAGCTGGAATATCGACAGGTCCCTGTGTGCTGTCACACTCTGTTCCATTTAAAATTGTCACCGCACTGACTCTCACCTTCATCGTACCGTTTTAAAATACAGTCACATGACATACGTGTCTACTCATAAACCTGTAAGGTTGGTTTTAGCTTTTCTTACGTTTAATAGAAACATAACATGATGAACGGACTCTTCTGAGGCTTAATCTTATTTCGTGTTTTATACACATAAGATAATGTTTATTACTAGGGCTTTCGAATTCTTTCATGCTGTTGTCAATACTTCTGTCTGCTTGATCTTCCAGTGGCAGAGGAAGCATATTAAAATCGCCCTAATACAGTGGCAAACCTGCTAACTCCTCCTGAGTTGATTTTTGCTTTATGCATTTTGGAGGTATATTACCAAGCAAATACAGAGGGTTTTTTTCGCTTGCGTTGAGCCTTTTCCCATTATATAACCATTTCCATTACTTTTCACAGGCTCTTTGCTTTATGTGCTCGTCTTATCAGTGTTGACCTGATACGACGCCATGTTCTATCCTTCGTCTTCCTCACCTTGGTATTTTAAATTTGCCCCCTTTACTTTATTTTATTTCTATTTTACGTGTGTGGAAATTTTTGCCTGTGTAAATGTCTGTGCACCACTTTGGGGCCTGACCCTGTAAAACCCTCACGTGAGAGATTCAGTGTAGGGCTATACCTGAATGACGTGGTCCCCTTTCCTCTGAGGTTGTAAAATCCCTGAGAGAGGATGCGATGGACGGGCATCATTAAACATCCTCCTGGTTACCACACTCAACCAACACCTCTGTCCTACCACTTCTCCCACGATTCTGCACACCTCTGTCCTACCGCACCTCCCATGATCCTACATACTCTCCTTTGGGCCTCACGCAAAAGCAGGGCTCTTACCCTCCCTGGATCTTTTTTTTTTTGGTTTTTTGAGACAGGGTTTCTCTGTGGCTTTGGAGCCTGTCCTGGAACTAGCTCTTGTAGACCAGGCTGGTCTCGAACTCACAGAGATCCGCCTGCCTCTGCCTCCCGAGTGCTGGGATTAAAGGTGTGCGCCACCACCGCCCGGCCCCTCCCTGGATCTTTATGTCTTCACCATGCCTCCAACCGCATGAAGAACTGATATTCAGTGCACACCTTTCGGTCAGCTGGTTTTCATCACAGGGGTCCTAGCCAGGAACCCGGAAAGATGCAAGAAGATTTTCCTCCCCAAGGTGTCCGGCGTGTCCACTTCTAGATACCCACGGCGGTTTTAATTTAAACTAAATAAAACGGAAGGAGAAAACAAATGCTTCAGTCCTTCTCACTGTCAACATCTCAAGTGCTCAAGGACATTGTAGCTAACATCTACCATAGTAGACAACTCGGACACGAAACAGTCTCGCCAGTCTAGAAAGTTCTATTGTGCTAAGCTTGGAGCTAGCAGAAAGCCCTCTGTAGTTCTTATACTTACTCAAATGTACTGTTCTGTGAAGGTTGCCTTTGTTTCAAATTCCATCTCGACGAGCATTTTATTAAATCATTCTCTAGAGAGCCAGGCATTGAATTAAGCCCCGAGGGAATTTTTTTAAAAAAAAAAATCAGATATGGTTGCAAAAAGTTCCTCCCTCGTCTGGGGAAACGGCTCTGAAGCAGAGCTCCTGGTGCGTACAAGACCTTGCTATGATGCCTTGTACTGCCAAACTATAGTAAAGAAATGTGGGAAGTGGCTCTGCCTGTCTGAGTGTGGAATGGAGGGAGAGCGGAGAGCGCAGTCCCGGAGCTCCCTATGTCACATCTAGGTGAAACTCTGCCCTCACCTTTGGAGGGAAGGAAGGCCTATAGAGTTGTCTCGGCCTCATCGCCTGCAGAATGAACAGACTGACGTGATCATTCACTGCAGTGCAAAGAGAACTCGCCTAAAGGACCTGTATATTCTTTCCTGGAGACATAAGTGAGAAGGAAATCAAGGTTTTACTAAGCCGAGTTGGCACCAGGCTTCACTCAGAGCCTGCGTCCTGGTAAAGGGGTCTCCTGCAAGAGGGAAAACTCAACGGGGGCGGGGGCACAGCCCTTTCCGTGTTCTGTGACCACAGCAGTCGGGATTCCAGTTAGAAGATGGATGTAGCTTATCTTAATCCCATAGCCGGTTTTCTAAGTGATGCATCAGAGCAGCTACAGATTATAACACATGACACTGTCGATATCTGTCGCTTTTACATTAAAAAGGAGCAATTGAGAATATTTCAGACGAATACTTGCAAGCAAGAAAATGGTATTAATCCAGGTTCGGACCAACCGCATCTGAAGACAAAAAAGTATGGCCCTACGGTAAAGGGTAGACGTGAAGAAAATTCAGAGGATGTAGAATTATCAAAAAGACCGCCGCTGCACTTCCATCTCCCACTAGTCTGAAAGTCGCTGCAAATACATAGGTGCTGACCTCTGACAGAACGAAGGCATCACTAAGGACTGGTTATCTTCGTCTTTATACCGACTTGGGGTGCTGGGGCGATCTCTGGGATGGGGTGCCCAGGGGACCCGCCTCAAGGCCTGTGGTGGAGATGACCTGTGCTCTGCTGCCACCTCGTGGCGGACGCGCTGTATGCACACCTCTGGGAACAGCCTAAAGAAAGGCAAACGAGGAATTAATGTTTTAGGATCAAGGAAACAAATTCTAAGTTCTCATGACCGTGTCCCCTACTGACCCGTAGGTGGGAACTTCACAACTCAACCCGGATTCCCTTCAGGTCACGGAAACACGAAGGTGGCCTTACCCCCTCCGATCCGTTGTCTCCTGTTGTTGATCTCTCTGCGCTTGCTGAGCCGCACGGCCCCTCCCGCCCCAGGTGCTCGCGTATCTAGATTGGTAACCAGGAATCGCTGTGCGTGCTTCACGAGCTCCCAAACCCTACTTTCCTTCCGCCATTTATTCCGTGCAGAACTGTAAAGGTTTTTCCTTGTTTTCATTCACATTGCCTCGTCTATCCTTCGTGGTAATTATTAGGCTGGGTGTTTTCCCGTTGGTTGTTTCCTTGTGCGGTTTTGTTTATTTGGTTGGTTGGTACAGCTAGCTACACAAATGCAGCTCCTTGGCACCTGTGAGATCCGTGCGCGCTTCTCAGCGCCCCCTGGTGGTGACATCTTAAATAGCCGTACATGCGCGACCGCACCCAAGGCACTGACAGCATAGATGCGACCCACTGCATCTATTGAGGTTCTATTCAAACATCGCTTTCTCGTGAACGTGTGCGTGTGCATATTGTCTATACGTGTCCAGTCGTCTTAGGTTCTTCGGATTTAGCATCATGCCTAGCAGACGGATTCCTTGTGCATTGGTGAGGGAAGGCTGGGGGGAAGGTGGGATGGAGGGAGGAGAGGGAAAGACTTCCGTGAATAAAATAATCCGAACAGTTGGTGGTTAAGAGCGGTGCTAAATTAGATTTTCTCTGTGTGGTCCATCGATATGGAAACCCAGCTTTTCACTTAGAACTGAAGTAATAATTTTTCCTAAATTATCACCCAATACCTCGTTTGATATTCTAATCTCTAATGCATATTAATAACTTCCATATAAATTACGGAAGCTCTTAAATCTTTTTTATTTAAATTTTAAAAAATTTTACATACTAGCCTCAGTTCCCCCTCCCTCCCCTTCTCCAGCTGCCCACCTCCCCCGACCCTCTCCCTCATCCACTCCTCAGAGGGAGTAAGGCCTCCCTTGGGGAGTCAACAAAGTCTGGTATACAAAGTTGAGGTAGGACCATGCCCCTCCTACCTATAGCAAGGCTGAGTAAGGTATCCCGCTGTAGAGAATGGGCTCCAAAAGGCCAGCTCATGCACCCCAGGATAAGTCTTGGTCTCACTGTCAGGCTCCCCGGCCCCCAAATACATCAAGTCACATAACTGTCACCCACGTTCAGAGGGCTAGTTCGGTCCCATGCAGGTTCCCCAGCTGTCAGTCCAGAGTCCGTGAGCTCCTGCTAGCCCAGGCCAACGGTCTCTGGTTTTTCCCAATCATGATCTTGACCACCACCCCCCTTCCTTATATGATCCTTCCTCCTTCTTTTCAGCTAAGCCCAGGAGCATCTGAGAAGCCCCTCAGTCGGGTAGCTCATGAGGCCCTGACAGCAGGGATGGCTTTGGGGGTTTTGTTTTTGCTTTTCTTTTTTATTTCCAATTATTATATTCCAAACAGCGAAGGCCTGTTTTGCATTAACATAGGCATTGCTCCCAGAGCCTGTTTTTCCATCTCAAAGACAGCACTGACTCTTTAAGAAATGAATTATATAATAAGCCGGGTGTGGTAATGCCTGCCTGTAATTCCACCACTCAGGGAGCCGAAGCAGGAGAGTAGTGAGTTCTAGTCTGGTACAGGCTAAATAGTAAGTACCTGTCCCCAAAATAAGAACTATCATCCTGATGGACAAATTTTATGGTTCTATGATAGCAAAACTTTCTTTTTATTATTTCTTTCATTATATACATTTTGTTTCTTTTGTTATATAATAAATATTTGTTATTTATTTTGTTATATAACATTAACTTGTAACAATTTTTATTTGTAATAAAATTCTGTAATAAATATTTACTGGCAATAAAAACACCAAAGAATATGAGAAAGAAATGTCAAATCGGTTATAATTCCACCCACTGGTAACGCAGCACTGAGATTTTGAATTCAGTCTTGTCTCCGTCTAGTTTTATAGATACAGGTAGGCAATGGGAAAACATGTTACTTCCTTTGGAATCAAATTATACTCAAAATCTTGGGGCCCACAAATTCTCAGAAGTTTTGAGAAGTACATCTTCCTCTGTTAAAAACTATCTTGAATTGTCTCAATTATAAAATATTTTTCTAATATTTGATAAGTCTTCTACCACTCTCATGTGTTGCTAATATAGTTAATATTTTTCCTATTGTTGAACATTTGGCTCCTTTCTTCCTATCATGTAAACCTGTAGAAAACATTTTATGAATATTGGCTCAAAGTTTCTTCATATAAACCTATACTGATGAATTATATCGCAAACAATATATTTTGCTCAAATTAAATTCAAAGTGTGTTTAAACTAGCTGTAGTATTGAAGCTATAGTGAACTATCTCCAGTGAGACACAGTGAATGGGGTCCTGCTTCGTGGGCCAACAGACTGGGCTAAAGATGTAAGTGGGGGGACTGGAGAGATGGCTCAGAGGTTAAGAGCACTGGCTGCTCTTCCAGAGGTCCTGAGTTCAATTCCCAGCAACCACCTGGTGGCTCACAGCCATCTGTAATGAGATCTGGTGCCCTCTTCTGGCCTCCAGGGATACATACAGGCAGAACACAGCCTACATAATAAGTAAATCTTAAAAAAAAAAAAAAAAGATACAAGTGGGTAAAGTCACAATGGCGTCTCATAGCGATGAGTACGTAGGATGTCTTCAGTATTAGAGAGAATGGCCAGTGCCAACACTGTGGGGGGAGGTGCCTGCGCAGTGGAAAGCACCCATGGGGTTCACTGTCAACAGACGCCATTTGAACCCAGACCATCAATCCCTGAACATTTATACCATCCTTTGTGGTGGTTTGAATGAGGACTGGAGATTGGTCCCCATGGGCTCATATGTCTGAATATTTGATCCCCAGTTGATAGAATGTGGCCAGGAGGAGGAGGTGTGGTCTTGTTGGAGGCGGTGAGCCACTCGGGGTGGGCTTTGAGGTTTCCGAGGCCCATGCCAACCCCAGCTAACTCTACCTCATACGTGTGGATCAGATGTAAGCCTCAGCTCCAGTGCCCCGACTGCCGGCTGCCATGTTCCCCGCTATAATGAAACTATAAACCCAATAACCTCTTTTCTAAGTTGCCTTGGTCATGGTGTCTTACCACAGCTACAGAAAGTAATTAAGACCGATGTAATAATCAGAATTGTATTTTAAACAAAACCCTGTGTTCATAGATGTATGACTATTTTTGCTTTTTATTATTTTTTTACAGACCAAACCCAGTTCCCTCTCCCTCCACTCCTCCAGTTCTTCCCCTTCCCCCACCCTACCTCCCATCCACTCCTCAAAGAGTTACCCTCCCCTGGGAAGCCAACTATGACCGTCTCATCGCCTCACTGAGGCAGAACCAAGATTTCTCCCCCCCCCACCCCCACGTCGTGCCAAGGCTGGACAAGGTATCTCTCCATAGAGAATGGTCTCCACCAAGTCAGTTCATGTATTAGAGTTAGATCCTGGGTCCCCTGCCAATGACCCTATATACGGCCCAAGTCACACCAT
>JAQHUG010000103.1:988102-1004530 GCA_028555095.1 Dicrostonyx torquatus | reverse complement strand
AGACCGAGGAAAGGTGTTTCCTTTCTTCATGAAGAGTTCATTTCCATGCAGTCATAAAAGCTTAGAACCAACACAGAATGTAGAAAATCACTGCCGTCCACCCCATTATTGGACAAACAAAGGCTCCAGGACTCCAGGCGTTGAAACACCCAATCCAGTGTCCCGTGGGACAGAATCAACTTTCAGATTCTGAGTCCCTCAAACAGAATCCCAGAAATCCCCGCTGCTTCTCTGCTGGTCTTTGTTAGAGCATCTGGAAGAGGAGATGCTGAGGGCGGCTTGTGTTTGCAGCACCCCGAGAGCCAAAGTCCTTCTGTCGTGCGCACATTCAACATGTGTGTCACCAGAACGGTAGCGTGTCCACTGAGTGGTGCGCTTACATGGATGCGGAGACTTTTTCAAGCTGTGTGCGTGCCCCAGTAGAACCCACTTCCAAAGTGTGGCAGAACACACACACACACACACACACACACACACACACACCTCACCTCCCAGGGAACCCCAACCCTGCCCCGTTCAAAGACAGCTTCCTTTTGTCGACAGCAATTGTGCCAGCTGAGCGACTCTTTTGAGCCACACAACAAAAAGACATGCCCAGAGGCAGCTTTCAAGACCTAATTGTGGTTAAGGCCACCCCTTCCCAGACAAGTGGGGTGGCTGTCAGCTGCCGGCCACATTCCAGGACTGGGAGGCAGCATGTGCCCTCTGCCCAGAGCCACCTCAGTGCCACCCAATAAAGGCCGGGGCCTGCATCCCGCAGGCGACATTCCTGAGCAGTACAGCTGCACTTAATGTTTCAACCCATCCCATTGTTCTGCTGCCTTCATGGGGCCTCTAGGACACTGTGTTTGTGACTGACAGCCACCGCGATGCCAAAGCTCAGACATTAGAGTTTCTTGAGTTATGCCCTCTGAGAGTTCTGGGCCATGAGTAAAAAAAGTATTTCTTTCCAAATAAGGACAGTCACAGTAAAGCCCACTTTACCAACGGGCATTTTATTTTGTTCGTTCTCTTCTCATCCTAACGAAAGAATATAGTAAATATAACACACACTTTGCGGACAGAAGCAAATCTCACCTCCACACGGGCTGGCTGGGGAAAGCTTCCGGACTACATTCAACTTCCATTTCTCAGCCGTGAACTGCCTAATAAAGCCACCTCTTCCTCCAAGGGCCGCTGGAAAGCTGAGTTAAACAAGGCATGGCGGAGACTTGGTGCCATACTCGGTCCCTCATATGAGGTCGATGAACATTGGGTATTATTACTTTTATCAGAATGTTTGCAATACTGGAAAAGCGTCCAAGACAACGGCTTTACCCCTGCTCTCTGGACCTCCTCTCCATCATAATTCATCCGTTTCTCCAACACTTCAGGGAAAATGAATTATAACCGGAAAGAGGTTTGAACATTGACCGACTGATGATAAGATCTCACTCCCTGCTACCGTTGTGGTTTTTGTTGATAGCACTGCTATTAGGACTGAGTAAGAAAGAAACTACAACACTCACGGAGATAAAAATCAGCCAAGAGTACCTGTTTGATTACCCCACCTGTTTCTGCCTTTTTAGTGGAGGCAGGGTCTCATTATGTAGTGCTGGCTAGCCTAGAACTTTTGGTAGCCCAGGCTGGCCCCATACTCAGAGATCTGCCTGTCTCTGCCTTGTGAGTCCTGGGGTTAAAGCTATGTACTCCGTGCCTTCATATGCAATGAGACTTTAAGAGGAAAAAGAAAATGAAGTTTACGGGGTGGAGGAGTGGGGGAGAGTGAGAGAAATAAATGGTCACAACTTAGCTCTGAAACAGGGGTTCACGAAGTAACGCCCACAGGGGAAAACTACCCCCCACCCATTTTATAAATAGTGTTTTTATTGAAACACAACCTATTCATTTGTCTTCACATTAGCTATAGTTGTTGATCATATTACAAGAAAATAATATAGCTTCCAGATACATTATGACCCATCAAGCCTACTAGTTTACCCTCTGGTCTTTTACAGAGAGTTTGCTGACCTGAAGTCTGAAGAGAACGCAGTGGGTTAAGAAACGGCGTCTGACCCTGTGTTACTGTGGCGACAGGAAACAGGCTTTCTCATTTTTTTTTTTTAGTTTCATTTTGCTTCCATTTTTTCAAAACTGAAATAACTGTATAAATGAAGAAACGGGAAACAGTTGAATGGTTGTCATGAAGCCGTGACCACCTCATACTGGTGTGTGGGCTCTGTTACCGTCCTGGAGAATTGTTTAAACCATTGTTGGGAATGAATGGGACATAAATATTGCTCAGAAGTCAGGCAATAACCGTGGGTTCCGGCCAGTGGGCTCCAAGTGTTCTATGTTCTGTTCAAGTAGGGGGAGAGACAGGGGAAGCTGGTGACTGCAGAACGTACGTCGGATTTTACATTGAGGTCATGTGGGGAACGGAGAGCAAAGGGGAAAGATGATCCCCAAAGACTAAAGGATGTTCTTATCTCTGGAGAGCAAAGGAAGCAGGTCCGCGTGGTCCTCAACCCTGCTGAGCTCATCCATAGAATGAGAAAGTGGACAGCTGCATTCAGAGAGCGCTCGCAGGCACACAGAGAGCAAAACCTAGACAAAAGCTGCCTTAGATTTGCTTGGGATTTAGGACGGGCTGCACTATTGACGTTTAGCGCAACTGTGAACTAAAATTTCTATCAGTGTTCCTAGTCTGACAGCGCGTGCTCAGTCACATCCTCCATGGCATGGGGTAAGCCTAGCTTTATCTTTGAGCGCTACACCTGTCCCTAAGAGTTTAGCACGTAGTCAGGTGCACAGGGTCCCCGAGCAAGACCAGATGAATGAATCGACTCTGGTGGCACAGGCTATAATCCCAGCACTTGAGAGGCTGACGCAAGAGTATTGCCGTAAATCTGAGGCCAGGCTGGACTCCATAGTGAGTCCCAGGGTTACAGAACAAGACCCTACTAAAAGTAAAACGACAGTTGAACGAGCAGTGGGGTGGTCAACCAGTTGTTGGAAGATTAACTGGGCAAGGAGGTCAACACTTGACAGTGTTGTTGAAGGATCTGGAGGGAGGATCTTTGTAGCATACAGAGGGAAATCCCACATCAGATCTTGATTTGGAGGGAGGGTCTTTCCTCCCAGATCTGCCCCCCATCATTTTCTTTGGACCCAGCATCTTTGTTCACTCCTTGCATGACCCTGAATTCCCTCTGAGAAGCCATCCCTTCCCCATTCTTAGCTATGCTGATGACCCTATTCCCGGTCCCAGATTGCCTGACACTATATTCCATCCCTATAGATATTCCATCAGGCCACTTTAAAGAAAGGATAGTCAAATAAAAACCTGTGGTTTTAATGTAATATGGGTTTAATTTCTTGTTCTAATGGGTATACTCCTAGGCAATGAATGAGCCTGGCCCTGGATTATTTCAGTATCAGATTTCCTTCCATTTGACTGATCCACCAATGTGCAACTGGCCTGTCTGGAGATCTCCACCATCCTCAGCTTTCTGACTTGTAACATAAAGATATAATAGTGTGCTCCCTGTGGGGATTTTTGAGGGGGTTAAATAATCCAGTGCAAAGGGCAGAAGACATAAGAGATACGTGTGAACTCATTCACAACAATGCATCAGCCAGCCGGGCATTGAAGGAGACATGTAGAAGGATGTCATCCTAGACCTGGTGCTTCAGCGGGGAAGGACAGATGGCAGCGAACAAGACACTAGCCATGTGGTTTTACTTACATTTGTAAAAGAGATCTCTGTGTGAGCACTGCTCACACAGGAGGATTCTAAAGAGTGGAGGGCGACCAAGGCGGATGCTACTGCCATGACACAGGCAAGCAATCATGACGGTCTCATTCAAGGGGAGATAGTGGAGATGGGAAGAGGTTACTGGATTTATGATAGGATTCCACCTGTAGACTCAGTAGCAACTGTTAATATTTCTGATTTTTAAAAAAAAGACAAAAAAAAACCTACCTGAGCTGGATATGATGGTGCATGCCTGTAATCCCATATCTGGGAGCTGGACACAAGAGGATGAATGCAAGATCTGCCTGAGTTTTAGGAGACTTGTTTAAAGCAAACGCTGGAGCAACCGAGTGGTAAATGTTCGCTATTCCTGTGTGTTAGATAGTCCCTGTCTGTCTGCCGTGGACTGACATGCATGTTGTTTGCTATTCCTGTGTGTTAGATAGTCCCTGTCTGCGTGGACTGACGTGCCTGCCAGGAAAGTTGTGTAGGCATTGGTTACGTGCCCACTGTCTACTGATGGATTAAATGACTGAATGAACGAGAAGAAGAAAAATACAGAAAGGGACATGGAGCGCTGGAGTTGAAAGAAACTTGGCCTAGTTTACAGTTTTGCCTACCGCAAGACCAGCTGACTGGCTTCCACAAAAAGGAAAAAGGAAAAATCACAGAGAGAGACAGAGAGAGAGAGAGAGAGAGCAAGGCTCTCTCTCTTTGCTGCGTGCAAAGATCTAGACTAACAGAGGAAGAGAGCAAGGAAGCACGTGCTGGATGCATCCCCTGCTTAGGGAAGCTGACTCCTCGAAAAGCCAGGATCCCGTGAGTGTTCAGGAAATCCCCCAGCCGTGTCAGCATCTCGATGTGGTGATTTACTAGGGTAGAGCATCACACTGAGGAGCCGGGCGAGCACAGGGCCAGACACAGGCCTTGTCCAAGGCGCCGTCATCCTGCTGTGCATTATAGGAGGCCTCAGCCGCAGGCAGTGCCTAGGCCCCAGTGTGCATCCTCCCCACGACATAGGCATTCCAGCTGAAACCGGCAGCCTCTGGAATCTCAGTATATGATACCTCCTAATAATAATTCTCCTTAAAAAAAAAAAAACAGTCCCCAAGAAATGGTAATGAACTAAAAACTTGTCTCTCTGTGAAGATGTACGTTTTGGGGTAGTTCCTAATAACACGTGAAGCTAAGCGAGTCTATGTTCAGTCTTAGCTGACCTTTGACTCTGGAGAGGGCCTGCTCGGTTTGTCCCAGCCTCTGTAGACTGGAGAGATTACTGTGAGGAAGACCCCAGCATGGCAAGAGCTCTTCAGCCTCAGTGCATTCCCATTATTTTGCCGCTCAAAATCCTGGGTTCCTTTCCCTTTGGTACCGTGAGGTTGAGGCATTGAAGCAATCCCACCTGACTTGAAGGCGGATCATTAGGGTGATAGCCAGGCCAGGTGGCACACACCTTCAGTCCAACCTACTCGGGACGAAAAGGCAAGAAGACCAGGAATATCAGGTCACCCTCGACTACGTAGTATGCTTGCGTTGGGCTGAATTAATGGCTATCTGCAGCTACATGCAGGCCATAAGTCACCTGAGGGACATGCCTGTATAGGCATAAAACTACATAGGAATGTCCCTTTACATAAAAGTTGACGCTTCAGGCGATCCAGTTTGCCCATGTTATACCATGTTATACCATGCTGGGATGGCAAAGCCAGTAGACTGGCTAACGGGCTGTCAGTCTGGGTAAGCCACCACGCTGGGTTCTGATGCGCACTGATGAGAACGTCGGCCATAGTTGTTGTTTGGACGTAGGGTCTCACTATACAGCCTTAGCTAGCCATTAGCTCTCTCTGCAGACTGGCCTAAGATACTCAGTGTGCCTCAGGCAGGTCCAGCATCAACCACAGGTTCTCTGTGGCCATACCTCCGTGTGACAACGAAGAGAGAGCAGCCAGTTTGATTAAGCTTTTCAGTAGATGGATTGTACGGGACACAGATCATTCTTTTTTTTTCTTTCTTTTGTAACCCCATTACAGATGGTTGTGAGCCACCATGTGGTTGCTGGGAATTGAACTCAGGACCTTTGGAAGAGCAGACAATGCTCTTAACCACTGAGCCATCTCTCCAGCCCCCAACAACTTAAACCTCAGATGCTAGAATGGTGGCTACCTGCATTGGCAAAGGACCTGGCCAGAGTAAGAACACCAGGACATACGTTGCTATGGCAACCCCACCCCACCTTACGGACCATGAATAAAGCACTCAATTTCCGTAGGCCTGAGTTGTCATACCTACCAAGCCAAGATCACACTCCTTGTCCGTTCTGTTTGGCAAAATTGTGGTAATATTTAAGTGAGAAGATATGTACACACGTGTACTGGAAGCTATAATGAACACGTGAGTATGAGTCATCCAGTTCCGGTTCTCAGAAGCCAGCAGAGTGAGTGGCATTCTATAAATGTTTGCTGAGTGACTAAATGAATGTAAAAAAAAAATCTATCTAATCAGAGCAAATGAAGATACTCAGGCCGGGCGGTGGTGGCACATGCCTTTAATCCCAGCACTCGGGAGGCAGAGGCAGGTGGATCTTTGTGAGTTCGAGACCAGCCTGGTCTACAAGAGCTAGTTCCAGGACAGGCTCCAAAGCCACAGAGAAACCCTGTCTCGAAAAAACAAAACAAAACAAAAAAGATACTCAGGCAAGCACCTACGTCTATCAGCCAAACAAAATGTTATTTGGAGTTTCACCTGAATAAATCCTTAAACAGAGATGACTTCTGTTTAAACAAGGTGGAAACTATGTTCCAATCTCAGTTTAGCTCCATGTGTCCTTTGATTTATAAAAACACAAGATAGTCTCACCCAAACCTGGGAAAGAGGTGGGCAAAGAGAAAAAGAATGTAATATTAATCAGGAGGTCAGAACTAAAGCAGAAATTTTTAAAGAAGAACTATAAGAATTTCCTTTTAATAAATTCTATCTTTAAAATATAAAAAGCCATCATTTTGTTTCAATGTTACAATAAGATTTGAAGAAGAAGAATATTTTATACTCTGGCCAAGATGCTGCGGTACCAATTCTGCATGATGAACAGACATAAAGAACGCCCAGGTGAACCTAACACCAAGACATTTTACAACATTACATTGCTCTGAAGGAGCCCACTCAGCTATCAATCATCAAGAGCGAAGGTGCCCTCCTCCCGCTGGGACGGTCTCTTCAGTACTGCCTGAAGTCTGGGATTCTGAAAACTGCATGTGGATTCTGAGTGTCCAACCCTAGCCAAAATGGACATTTTATCCGGGAGCACAGATGTTAGAGAAGGGTCCTGGCAGGGTAGACAGTGTACCCAAATAGTTGCTGATGTTTTCTCCCGAGGGAAGTTAAGGACTTTAGTTAGCACTTCGGTGACAGTGGTCCTTCCTGAAGCACTGGCTACCTCTGAGAATGTTCTAGGCCCCGTGAGATCTGTGGAAACTACTCGGTGAGGTGACTTCTTTCATTTTCTTTCATTGAGTGTGTGTGTGTGTGTGTGTGTGTGTGTGTGTGTGTGTGCACGCACACTGATAGTGTGGGGAGGTCGGAGGTTGGAGGATAATCTTCAGTGTTATTCCTCAGGTGCTGTCCACCTTTGGTTTTCATTGCTGTTTATATCTGTTGGTCCAGGATCTCTCACCAACCTGGAGGTCACCCACTGAGCCAACCTTGCTGGCCAGCCAGCCCTAGGAATCTGTCAGTCTCTGCCTCCCCAACACTGGGGTAGCAGGCAGGCACTCACCACTGTCTTTATAGGCACTGGGCATGAAACTCAGGTCCGCTTGCTCGTAAGGCAAACACTTTACCAATGGGACTAGCCCAGTTTTTCAGTTTTCTAAAGCGAGGTTCAAGAACTTTCTGCATCTGGCTACTGTTTTCATGGTGTTTTTATTCCTTGGCTTAGCAAGAGCTGCCAAGAGAATTAAAACACAATTTCACCAAGGAATTTGTTATACCCAGAGTCTGGGCCCCCACAGACCACCAAGAGACCAGATCCAATGCAAAAGTAAAGAGATTTTATTATTATTATTATTATTATTATTATTATTATTATTATTATTATTATATTTATTCCAGCATGCTAGGACTAACCATCCTACACAAAGGTGAGATGGCAATGAACCAGAGAAGGAAGTGGGAGCTTTTTTTTTTTTTAAGCCTGACTATGGGGAGTTTCTACGAAACTTAGGTCATTTTAGATATGATTGGCTTAAGCAAGTGGCAATTTTATTAGTACATTTTAATTGGCTAGAGTTTGTTAGGGGCTAGTCAGGGCTATAGATTTCCATTTTTGGGCAGGCCTGGACAAGTCCCAGGTCCTGTCCTTGAGCTGCTGACTGTGGCTCTGACCTAGCCTGGCACGGCATGTACCAGGCCTTCTCCTTGCTGTCAGGGAGGGGCTTGGGAATTGTCCTTTGTTTGTGGCTCTTTCAGAAACTGCCTGCTCAGCCTCAGGAAATTGAAACTGAGGCCTGAAGTGAAGACTGAGCAGCCTGCGATGGTGTCCGCTTGGTTCTTTCAAATTAACCTCAGAAACTCAACTTACGGTGTTTGGTTTCCTGCAAAGCAAAAGATGCTTTAGGTCCCCATGTGGACAGCGAGGCTTGATTTACTTCACAACTCTGTGGTCATCTCTTAATATCCAGAAGGAACTGGCTCAATGCGTGGGCAAAAGCAAACTGTGTGTTTCCTCAGTGTAGACCTTGGAGTCCATACTGCCTGGATTCAGAGCCCTATCTGCCTGTTACCATGGTGACCCCAAAGAAGGTGGACAGTTACACTCCATCCCAGTCTCTTAATATGCAAAACGGCACTAATAGGAATACTCTACCTTAGGCTTACAGCGAATACTCGGTAAGTTAAATTCAGTTACCTGTGTTTAAGTAAATATCTAAGCTCACTGTGGTAAAGATAAGATTCCTGTTCATTTGGAAGATGAACAGTGATGAAAGCTACGAGTGAGTTTATCGTGATGATGGTGATGATGGCGGCGATGATGGTGATAAAATCATGATGGTGATGATAAAATCATGATGGTGATGGTGGTGGTGGTGGTGATAATGGTGAAGATAATAGGTGGAAGTTATGATAAGGATAAAAACATGATAATGATGATGATGGTGGTGGTGATCATAGTGATAATTCCATTTCCTTCAGTCATACTCAAAGCACACACAAGTAAAAACCTTCATTGCCCAAGATGGCTACCCACTAAGAATTCAGTAATAAGCATGCCATAAACAAGGGCCCCTAAATGCTAACAGTAAACATCAACAACCTAGAATCCAATGATGCTGAGCCATATCCCACTCAACCTGGGAGCCCAGGAAGCTCCCAGGCCAAGACCCTATCCCGGGCTCCACTGCCACATTCTATTCCTTATCCCTGTCCCAGTGTCTCAAGAGGAGATTCCTCCTGTCACCTAAGATCAAACTAGGCTCTCTTGCCTTACCACTGCCAACAACAGGCTGGGAGGGAGGATGTAAGTGGGGCGAGTCCCCATCAAGGACATCACAAGGAAAGACAGTGAAGTCTCATGAAGAAGGAAGTCAGTTCCGGGTCTAATTAGAAGCTATGAGCAGCAAAGACAGAAAGGAAAGGAGATGGTGTGGATTGCAGGCTTATATTCCAAAACCATCTTTTTTTAAATATTTATTTATTATGTATACAATATTCTGTCTCTGTGTATGCCTGCAGGCCAGAAGAGGGCACCAGACCCCATTACAGATGGTTGTGAGCCACCATGTGGCTGCTGGGAATTGAACTCAGGACCTTTGGAAGAGCAGGCAATGCTCTTAACCTCTGAGCCATCTCTCCAGCCCAATCTTAAAAGAGACAGAGAGTATAACAGTCTGCAAAAGTGGATAGGAAGCGCATGAGGAAAATACCAACACTCTGCCCAGGAGGGGAAGCACAGATCGGCAGAATGGGACCAAGCCTGTGCAAAGAAAGCCTGGGGCCCCTCAGAGACACAACAGGCCAAGTGTGGAGACTGTGCAGGCTGAGACACCACAGCTTGTGCCGTCAGTGAGAGAGAGTGGTTGACCACCCACCGTGTGCATGGGGCCCTCTAAGCTGCTTGTGAGTTCCGGGCACCGTGGAGAACAGGTGACAGGGATTTGAAATAGATTGAAGAACTGATGTTTATAGCACTCAAAAGAGCCCAACCAAAAAAAAAAAAAAAAATGAAACAGCACAGCTATGCAGACGGTTACTGCACAACACCATGCGGACAGGATTTTTCCGTGTCCTGACTGCTAAGGTCTGTACACGCATCCTAAACAGGCTAACTCTACTTCCTGATTAGCTTTATAAGTAAACGCATCTCCCTGATAAAGTCTAGCACCATTTTTCCCCAAAGGCAGATCACGAGAGTATCCCATCAAGAGGCTGCTAACAGAATTAGAAAAATAAGTAAATAAGTAAAAAGTTTTTAAAAAGCCCTCCGTCTCAAAGGTTTGGAAACGTCCTCAAAGTTGAACTGTGTCTGCTTGTGTCCTGATGCTCCTGCTGCGGGACTTAGAGCCTCAGCTGCTGTCAAGTGCAGTCAGTCCGGGAGGACGGCTTCCCCAGGTCACCCGGGAAGGACATTCTTCTCCACCTACAGCATCTCCCAGAACAGAACTAAGCAATGCCCAGAAACGGTAACGTGTCCTGGGACAGAACCCATCCCAAGCCTCAGATGTGTCCGTCACAGCACCCCGAAAGGAAGAGCATCAGGAAGACACTCCCAGCAGCTCTGTCTGGGGTGTCAGCTGAGGGAGCATGGTTGCCAAAACAGGGCACCTTTAGAATCTCACTGGCATCTCACAGTTTCTCCTCAAGTAACAGCCCAGTGCAAACGAAATCAACCAGGAAACCTCAAGACGTCCTCACCTTTTCCTACCCTCCTGGGAGCTCAGAGGTGGCTTCTCCGAGGTTTTCCTGGACATCAGGAGTTGTGAAGGGTCCCCCTGAGAATCCTCATGAGCAGCCAACCAGAGACTCACTGGGACACGGATAACACGACTCCCCAGTTCTTATCATTTGAACCTGTATTTCCCTCCAAACGGTCTATGCTGGAATGTTATCGGTGACTGAAACTCATTATGACGTTTTAAAAGCTCAGGGAAAGAAGGTCATAGAACCAACAGGATTGCATGAATCTCCAGGTTAACTCAGCGTCTAATCTGCAGATGAGGCCACCCACACTATTTCACCAAGTATTGAGAAAACAAGCAAGCCAGTTCATTGAGAGAGTTAGAACAGCAAACGGTGAGCTTCCAGAGTGTTCACTGTTGTCTTTTTTATTCTTTTCAACCGTGAGTTTCTGCTCCGGCCTTCATGGGGTATAGGATAGAGGAGCACGGTGCCACTGCCCTCAAGAAATCCACAACTGGTGTGGGAGAGAGACAGACAGGTACAGCGTGACATGCGTGACTGGGCTTTTGTGACACAGTGCCCAAAAGTCAGGAGGCACAGGAGAGGAAGTCTTCCTGAAAGGGATGGCATTAGATTCAGCCTTGAAGGGTTAGATTGGAGGAACAGGCTCAGGCGGTCACTCGCTGCTTGAATAACCTTGAAGAGCAGAAGGGGTGAGTTGAGAACCCAACCGTTGGCACCAACAGGAATTTTGACAGCCACAGGAGAATGAGGACATCACCATCTTCCAAGGCAGGGGCCAGGCTTCTGGAACATTCGCTCCATACCTGAGCATGCCCACACATTCTCTCTACAGAAAATCTGAACCTATATTTTGGAACAGACAGGCCCAGGATGATTCATGGTGTGGCATAAAAAGAACAACAGGGCAGCAGGCAGGTCCAGTAGGCAATAGCAGAGGGAACTCTCCATCCCTGGGAATTTCACAAGGCACAGGAATCCCAGTCGGGTCCCTGCCTCAGCCCCTTCAGGAAATCCTGTCACTCAGCCAGGACTTATATACAGCCCAGAGTGGCCACTTCCACCAAGCTCCTGTGGACCGTCAGCCAGGCCTCAGCTACCTTTCCTTTCTGACTGGGGAAAGGAAAAGATTTAAAAGTAAACAGAGACATGAGAAAGAGCTCCCCAGGCACTCAGCAAAGCAAGTTAAAATAGCGAAATTGCCCTGACCTGGCCCAGCATGGGAAGGAGCCAGAATTTCCTCAGCATGCTGCTGCCTCTGATCCCCCTCTTCCTGGGGTTGGCTGTGCAAAATACCTGCACCCCAGCCGAAGCCACAGGACCGGTAAGAGAAACTTTCCTGTCTTTTTCCTTGTTAATTTTCACACTTTGCTCTAGATGTTTTTGTTTACCTGTATAATCTCGGGCAAAAAGCCCTGCCAGGACTTCATAAAAACCAAGAGAAAACTTCCAAGATGAAGATTCTCAAGGTGAGATGCTGTCCTTCTGGGGTGGACTGAGTTGGTGCCTTCTCATCTGCTGTGCTGACTCTGAAGCTGGAATCTCTGAGTTTAGTCCTGACGTTTCTCTTTCCTGCAGAGCTGTGTGCTCTGGGTTGTGTCCGGACCACCTGATCACTGTGGGTACCTAACATCCCATCTTCCCAAATGTACAAGCCAAGGCCACTCTGGGCAGGTGCCCAGGGGAATTCCAGGGTAGATTGATAGTGTCTTGTTGATGAACGCGAGCATGAGAAACATTTCCAAAAACCCATCGGGCACTCGCAACGTGCCTTCTGCCCTCCTCAGGCTGTAGTGGAGGACCATGGTGACCTCTCTGGGGGCCTCACTCACTGCATCAGTACCTGGGACCCCAGAGAGGATCACACAGGTACCGCCGCAGGATGAGGTTGAATCTCGGTGAGTAGAAACCTCTGGTGATTTATTTGAAGATGGGTTTGGAGCGTCTGATCTCAGCAGCAGACAGGTGCAGCGGCCGCAAGTCCACTCCGGCTGCGCTTTGAGGGCTCTTTCCCACTCCGGCTGCGCTTTGAGGGCTCTTTCCCACTCCAGCTGCGCTTTGAGGGCTCTTTCCGGAGAACATGGCAGATAACACGATGTGTGCCTCTCCAGCCCAGAAGTTAGAGAAGGGTCCCTCTGATCTGCCACTTCACAAGATTGCAGAGGAGGGGCCCCAGGGCTGTCCACCACACCAGCCTTAAACAAGCAAGTTAAACCCCTCCAAGTTTCCATCGCTCCCAAGACACAGCTCTGCCAATGATAGAAACTGCTGCCACCATTAACTTTTCAGCGTGGAGGGCTTGCTTATGTGCAGGCGCTCAGCCTTGACTGCTGAGTTTGTTCTTGAGTTGGTTTAAGTTTGTAAAATGAGTCATTCCATTTGAAAACAGTAATTTGAAAGTCGGACAGAAATATATACAGTCTTGCAAACTTGCTATGTAGCTGAGGATGACCTTGAACGTCTGATCTTCCCCACCTCCACCTCTTGGGTGACAGAATTCTAGGCCTGTGTCACAAACTCATGGTTTTATACAGTCCGGGATTGAACCCAGGGATTTGGGCATGCTGGGCCAGTATGCTATGTACTGACCACCATTCCCAGCCCAAAGAATGTCTTTGAAAGAGAATCACATTGGACATAGTAAGAAGGAAAAGTCAATATGAACTCAACTTATCCATCTACCCAAAGAGAAACTCTAGTGTAAATGAAACCCTGCTTTTAGAAAAATTGAATCATGCCACAGCAGTTCAAGGGAGTGGTGTGCATTCTACAAGTAACAGCCAGGGGCACATTGGGTCACAATGATCACCAAATGGAAGATTTTTGGTCAAAGTAGAAGTTGTTTATCTCTGTGTCACTTGGGTGCTCGCAGAGAGGGCTAGTTAGGAACTGAGAGGCTGATAACTCGTATGTGACCTTGGAAAAGTCACTGGGTGTCCCAAACTATCTTCAGTCCTCATCCCCACCACCTCTGCTACGAGAGCTGTGACCCTTGCGCTACTCCCTGGGAGTAGGCACAGCCAGACTGTGTTGGCAGGTGTCTTCCTCTGCAGACTTTTTACATTCGGATGGATTTAGAGGTGGCAGTGATGTTTCCATCACAGCTAACGGGTGCTGGTCTGCTATGATGACGAAGAAGTAGGAGACATGGCCTTGTGTTGCCTAGAACTCTTAAATCGAGAGCAAAGACTCACAACGGGGGCACTGGGTTTGCAGTTCCACTGGCAGAGCGTTTGCCCAGCCTTCACAAGAATGCAGCTTCTATCTCTGAATCCACACACAGTCGTTGTGATGGACCACACCAGTGCTTGGGAGGAAGGATCAGAAGTTCAAGGCCATCTTTGGCTAACTAGTGTGTGTGAGGTGGGGTGTGGTTACGTAGAATGCTCTCTTGACACTAAAAACAATAACACGCTGCTGGAAGACTTGAAGAGAAGGAATGAGTGGGGTTTGTGGGAGAGATGGTGAAGAGACGCCCTTGAAGGATCTAGGATGGTTAGTTAGTCTAGGTAGGACGTTCCTGTGAGGCCAGATCACCACCAGACTCTGAGGACAGATAAAAAAGAGCTTCAGGTGCTGTCATCTGTCACTACGTTCAGCAGGGCACTGGGCCAGGCAGCTTGCACCTGGCATGTCCCAGAGAGTTAGCTACTGTTGTCTCCAACAGCTAACGACAAAGAGCGAGAGCTCACTCAAATCTGCGTGCTTCACAAGATGCGGAACTGGATCCAGACTCCACCTTGGGCTCTGATGTTTTGTAGACTAAATTTGATAGAGAGATTAAGGAAGCTTGAATGATAGGGAGCTCTATCCAGGAGGGTCATCTCCAACACCAGGAGCGACGGGGTGCCAAAGTCTGCCTGTATCATCCACTTGAGCAGTTAATGCTGGACCACATTATGTCAGCAAATAGCTGCTCCTAACGTGCCTGCCGGATGTCCCCAGTGGGTTAATTTAATCAACACATATCTGCTGGACACCACCGCCATGTGTCCTGTCAACATTCTAAGGGCTCGGGCTATAGCAGTAAACGAAACATCTTTGCTCTCGTGCCGCCTGCTTTCTGTGTTGAAATCTAAACGCTACAGATCTCTCTAGAACAGAAACGCCCCCCCCCCTCCAATAGCCCTTAGTACAGCCCTAGCCCCACGGCAGATATTCCTGGGGAAGCATTCAGAATTAGTGTCCTTGAAGACAATAGATCCCAGCCCTCACGGCAGCTAAGACGGAAAGCAGCAAGTTCTGCTTTGCACGGATACGTGGAAGAAAAGGCTCACACCAGGGAGAATCCTAGGTTTAGCCAAACAGCAGGGGCATCAGTCTCTGATGAACTAAGTGCCCGCTGCTTCAGAATAGTCAAATTATTGTTCACAATCTACACCTCTTCGCGAGTCAATTTCTGAAGCCTTTTAAAGAGTTGCCCAAGCAATTCTCAGCTTCGAGACATCTTGGTTTTCCAAGCTCTCTCTCTCATAACTAAGTTTTTCAAAGGCGCTGAATCCTTCAGATTAAGAACCAAGCATTTCAGACAAAAAGTAGCAGCCACAAAAGGCTGATCAAAGTCTAGGTGCTGACTCTCCAGAACTCAAGCCAGACGCAATGCCCTGTGGCATCTCTCACTACAAGGCCAGCGGGTGCCAATCCCCTCGTTGCCACTCCTGACTGCACTGAGATGAAGCATGTGGACAAGTAGTCATGCCAGGCACTTCACAAGGCTGTGCTAACAGGAATCGGTGTTCTTTGCTGAATTTGCACAGGCGAGAAGGTGTGACAAGAAGTCTTTTCGAACGGTCAGGACGGAGTGCCAAGCCTGCTCAGCTAATTTTGCAGCCAAGTGTCCAGATGGTTACATCAAGATTACCAATGACTCTTTCGGGATTCGAGATTGCAGGTACTCGTTATGAGATTGTAACCGTGTCTGTGTTTTTGGTACCCTAAGAATTATGACTCCCAGTGTGTCTCACACACTGCAGAGTAGTTCCAGGATTTCTCTCTTACTCTAAGACTGTACTGAGCCCTATTTAGGGAACTCATAATCTATGGTCTTGAGTCTGAATCTTTATGATTATTGACTCACATTTAAATATAAAATTGTGCTGTACATACACACTCTCCTTCTTCTTGACCTTCTATTTTTTGGGGGGATCCTTGATTCGTTTGGAAATGGTTCTAGAACTGGGAGATGGCTCCGTGGACACATGAACATGAGAAGCTGAGGTCAAACCCCTGGCACCCACTTAAAAACCAAGTGTCGCATGGGTGCCTGTGACCTAGCATTGAAAGTCAGGGAAAGATGGGTCTCTGGACTGGTCTGGCAGCCTAGCCCAAATGGCAAGTTTTCAGGTCAGTGAGAGACCCTCTCTCAAGGGGACAAGGTGAAAAGTGACAGAGAAAAGCACCTGACATCCTGTCCTGGTCTCAGCTCATGAGCATAAGCAGGTATAGCTATGCACTCATGTGCACGCAACACACACACACACACACATACACACACACACACACCATAGATGATAGATAGATAGATAGATAGATAGATAGATAGATAGATAGATAGATAGATAGATAGATAGATAAACATGATTCTAATTTGAACAACTGTAGGTTGTCTTGGCTACCTACATATCAAGATCCTGTCTCAAAAGCAAATTAAATTTGTTAAACCTTGGGGCTGGCATTTATTTAGCTAATAAGCTGTGACACCTGATACTAACTAGAACCCAAAGGCGTAAGATAGGAAAAAATAGCATTGTCGGATTGTCTGTATTACGTTCCTGAACAT
>JAQHUG010000103.1:950414-972118 GCA_028555095.1 Dicrostonyx torquatus | reverse complement strand
GTGTGTGTGTGTGTATGTGTGTGTGTGTGGTGAGTCACAGTGAACATGTGGGGCTCAGAGAACAACTTTCAGGAATCCGTTTTCCCCCTCCACCACGTGGGTTCCAGAAATTAAACTCGGGCGTAGGCTTGGCGGCAAGCACTTCACCTTTACTTGTATTTTCTTAAGTTTTCCTTGCAGGCTTTGCCTCTGATGAAGCCCTTGCATCCCTAACCATGTCAGGGGGACATGGACTTTTCCCAGACCAGGAGAGACTTTATGCAAACTAGAAAAGGCCTGATGTGTACACGCACACATGCCCCAAGGGGTTTCGTGGTGCCGGCTTAAGAAATCTCTGTCTCTCTCCTCTCTGTCTTCACCTTCAGCTGGTCTTCTTTAGGCAAAGGTTAAAAGCTTTAGCAAGGCCTTTCTTTAAAGATCCAGCCGTCCCTGTCCATTGAGGCGAGTGGAAACCAACCTGTCCTCTCAAAATTAGACTGTTTGGAATAAATCCTGAAAATATCCAGTAGGGGGAGCTGTGGGCACCAGGCCGCTTACAGCCAGTCCTCAGCTGACTTTGTAGATCAGCAACCTCAGCTGTCTGAAGCCCCCAAACCCTCTCCTCCCGACGGAGACAGGTCTGCGCACCACCTCGCTTATCTTTTCCTTTTCTCAATTTTTTCCTGAGCGCCGTTAACTGTTAGCATGACAATCCTAAAGGAAGAAAATACCAGAGTATCCACTCAGAGTCATAGAGGTTTGCATTGCTATAACCTAGCTTTCCAGTCCCAAGAACACACTGCCAGGGGAACGGCGTGGAACTGAACCTCAGAGCCAGATGTGAGCTATGCTGAGGGGAGAGAGGGCGTGGACAGCAAAGCCCAGCTGGGATCCCAATTCAGAAGACTCCAGTGGCCCGGCCCGGGCTCTGTCTACCAGTCCTTCGCATTACCAGTGGCTGAACGGCCCAGACAAGCCTTTTCTTTCCCCTCTCTTTCCTTCCTTCTCTCCTTCCTCCCTCCCTTCCTTTCTTTCTTTTAATTTTTCTTCAACGGATAGAGGTGACATTAATATGCCAACATCTCATTTTCAAAAGTGACTGTCAGTGTCGCATGGATCAGACAGCTTCTTTTCCCCTCACCATGCAAACATTTCTGCCACCTGGGTCGTGGTCCTGGCCTGTCTGGTTGCTTGATGAGGATCCTCGCAGTAACTTCCTGAGAGAGTCACTAGTGGAGAGAGCCACTAGCATCTTGCCGAGAACAGCCTATCTCTGTGTTTAGAAGTCACCTTACTTAAGAACTGCTTCTGTGGTCTGGATATTTGTATCCGGCCCCGATG
Source organism: Dicrostonyx torquatus (assembly GCA_028555095.1). Taxonomy (NCBI): domain Eukaryota; kingdom Metazoa; phylum Chordata; class Mammalia; order Rodentia; family Cricetidae; genus Dicrostonyx; species Dicrostonyx torquatus. Next base: position 970,798 of record JAQHUG010000103.1, on the reverse strand, counting down.
TGGCTTTGTTACTAGAGCAAAACCCCCAAGGCAGACTAGCTGTGTAAAAAAAAAGAGAAGCCTGTTTAGTTGACTGATCTGGAGTTGAGACATGGGGCTGGCAGGGGCCCGGCTCTGGTGAGGGTCCTCTCAGCTGTACCGCAGCGTGGCAGGAGCTCACATGGAAAAAAGAGATGACACAGGGAGATGGGAAGCCAGGGGCCGGTCTTAGTTTTTAGAAGAACAAAATCTTGCTCTGTGGTTTACGATGACCTTGAACTCACTGTGTAGGTCCAGCTGGCTCCCAGCTTGGGATCAGACCAGCAGGCTCTTCAGCTGTCTTTTGTTGTCCCCGGTAACTATGACACTAAGTGGCAAGTGCCTGTAGGTGCATGTCTTTGCAGCAAGCCTGTATTTGCCCATTCTAGAAGGAATGAAGGAATCTCGTCTGTTTGATGATTCCAGAATGCCCGGGAGGAGCAGAGTCGCCGTGCAACGGCAGAGGCACTTGCGAGGAAGGCATGGAAGGAACTGGAAGCTGCTCCTGCCGAGTGAGTTCAGAGAGCCGCTCCACCCCTGCCTCCCCCTTCCCACCTTTAATCTACCTCCAGTATAGCCCCTCACTAGAAGCCGCTGAGAGTAACAGTGTTAATGAATTGAATTTGCGATGTGAAACAAACGGCCTCTCATCTTTATATCTGCCTGTAAACCCGAGGGCTGATCCACAGAATAACCTCCTTTGAGGACAGATGAGGTCACATCTGTAAAACTATCTCACGAATCCATCTACGGGTACAAAGTTGTCACTTCTTGCTACTGTCAGCTGCTAGGCTACCCAGGGCCGACCACGGGCCTGTGGCCCTTGAAGGTTTTCTTTTTTAAAAAAAATATTTATTTATTTATTTATTATGTATACAATATTCTGTCTGCGTGTATGCCTGCAGGGCAGAAGAGGGCACCAGACCTCATTACAGATGGTTGTGAGGCACCATGTGGTTGCCGGGAATTGAACTCAGGACCTTTGGAAGAGTAGGCAATGCTCTTAACCACTGAGCCATCTCTCCAGCCCTCTTGAGGGATTTCTTTATCTAACACAATTGACTCTTGTGAATCTCAAACTGTGGGAAAATTAAACACAACTCCTTCTAAATGGGATAGAGTTCAGCTCCCTTCAGAACAGATCTGGAAGTGTTTTTGTCCAGCCTTGGGTAAGATGGCGAGGGGCTGTCGGCACTTAAAGTCTACTTATACATGATTGGGCTGCCGGCTCTCTTCTCTAGGGCTCTAGACCTTTAGCAAAAGAAAATGAAGAAAATGAAAACAGAGCTGGACATCCACGCAGACTTCAAGTGGCCCAAGGAAAGAAAGGCCCAGCGGAAAGACATAGTAGACAGGCAAATGCAGGCCAGACCATCCGTGGGTTGTCCAGGGGCTTTCTGGCTAGCGTAGGAGTTCCTCAGGATGACTTGCGTCTGATGCCATCCATCTGCGTTTTGCAGGCCGGCTTTCGTGGGACAGCCTGTGAAACCTGTGCGGCTGACAACGTGTTTGGGCCCAATTGTTCGTCAGGTAGGTCTGATTTTTGTCCGTTTAATACATTGTGAGGGTTTCAAGTCCCCGGGAAGGGTTACTTCAGTTTTTAACAGGGGTTATTTCTGGCCTCCGGGAACGGATGGATTTGTGTCATTTTAAGATACTGATTGTCGCTGGGCGGTGGTGGCGCATGCCTTTAATCCTAGCACTCGGGAGGCAGAGGCAGGCGGATCTCTGTGAGATCGAGGCCAGCCTGGTCTACCAGAGCTAGATCCAGGACAGGCTCCAAAGCCACAGAGAAACCCTGTCTCGAAAAACCAAAAAAAAAAAAAAAAAAGATACTGATTGTCTTAGCTTGCCATTGCTGTAACAAGGAGCACGCAAGTGGAGCGTTAGCGGAGAGAAGGTTGGTGCAGCCCACAGCTTGGGAGGCAGAAGGTGTGTGTGTACCACACTTGTGTTGCACAGGCTTGTGTTGATGGACAGCTAGGTTGGTCCTTGCTCTGAGAGTGGAGCTGGAATAAACATGGCTGAGCAAGTCTCTCTGGGGTAGGGCACGGAGTCCGTGAATTTACCCGGGAAGGGGATGACAGGGCTATATGGTACATCTAGCAAATCTTTTGCAAGAAAATCTATAAACACATAAATACTTTCAGCTCCATAAATTCTTTGGCATGTCCCTTGATATATTTCGCTGGCTGCGGAGAGAAGGCATCCTCATTCTGACCCATGGGCTTGTTGGCGGCGAGACTCCATTGACTTTTTCTCTCCGGCAGCTTCTATAGGGTTGACGGCAGGGGACACAGCTGTTGTCAGTCTCATGAACAAATAAGTGTGGGAATGAATGAATGAATGAATGAATGAATGAGTGAGTGACCCCAGTAGCACTATCCTGACCCAGAAGCACAGTTTCCAAAGGTCACAGGTGAAAGGCTTAGACCCTGGTGGAGCTCTGGCTCTAGGGCTGCCCACTGCAGCAACTGGACCAATGTTTAGAACATGATACCCATGTGTTTCTTACCTACAGAAACAATCTCACCATTGTTAGGGAGTAGTTCCTGAGACAGAGCACGCTAACTGTCAGTTGTATTATTATTGCTATTGTTATTATTGCTATTTTCATTATTATTATTCCTAATATTAAGTGTCCCATCACTGCTGGCTCCTCACGACTATTTGATAGGGGTACCAGCAAAAACAAGTTGAAACCATGTCTTACTATTCTGTGTGTTTTTAACATTTACATCGCTTTAAAGAAGAGCAACTAAAATATAATGCACTGATTAGGAATGACATGTCCATATCTCCTTCTACGTGGCTCCCTCCTTGCCACAATCAACTAGCATTTAAATTATAAAAACTAAATAAATGCTGAGGTGGGAAAGGAGGAAGCGAGCACCTAGAACCCCAGGAAAACTCAGTGGATGCTTGGGATGAAAAGTTAGAAAAGATGAGCCAAGGAACCTCCCCAACACTGGGCATGGATGGGATGGGATGGGATGGGATGGACACAAGCACATTGAAAACTCCTAGTGAGCCGGGAGGTGGTGGCACACACCTTTAATCCCAGCACTCGGGAGGCAGAGGCAGGCGGATCTCTGTGAGTTCGAGACCAGCCTGGTCTACAAGAGCTAGTTCCAGGACAGGCTCCAAAGCCACAGAGAAACCCTGTCTCGAAAAACCAAAAAAAAAAAGAAAGAAAGAAAGAAAGAAAATTTCTAGTGAAAGAGAAGATGCCTCACGTTTGTGCCTCCGAGGCAGCAAAGGGAAGAAGGATGAAGATGGTTTGGACCCGAACTGCTTTTAATAAATGAAAATTCATTCCTGCTATTTATTTATTGTCTTTTAAAACTAGGTGTGTGTGAGCATATGTGTGTGCATGCCATGGTCCATACGTGGAGGTCAGAGGACAGACTGCAGGCTGGCATTGAGCCCCTTAACCTGTTGAGCCATCTTGCTGGCTCCAAACCCTAAAAAGAGACTCAGGGAAAAGTTCTAGTTTTCAGTAGAACTTCCTGTGATATTTTCCACACGCGCAATTGTCCAGCCTAGTTGCCACAGGCCACACGTGGCCCCCGAGCTCCTGAAATGGGGCTAAAACAACTAAGGAACTGGATTTTAACTTTGAGGACACACTACTGACTTTGAATAGGAATAGTCAAATGTGGCCAAGCGAGTCTCATTATGGACAGCACGTCTTCTAATAAGAGAGCGGTCAGGGAATTCAGGCTGGCCTGAGTCTGCCACCAACCTCAACGGCTGTGTGACTTGCGGCAGCCTTCCTCATGAAACACGACTGTTAGCTACCCCCTGGGGGTGACAACACAGCCAGGCTCTTACTGTGTCCCATAGAAGCACATGTGAGGTGGGCAAAGGAATGAGTAACCATGGCAACTGATGATGCCTCCACACAAGGCCCAAGGAACTCACAAACACTTCTGGATGCTGGTGTTGTCTCACCCACTGGAGTGTTGGTCCCAGGAGGGGGCACTCCTGCATAAAAGTAGGGCAACTCTGCCAGGGATCATCTATTTTTAATGCTGACTTTTTCCTGCTGCCAGGATGCTCCTTCAGGCTGTTATGATTCAGAGTTACATCAGCCAACAGCTTTCATCTCTGCCGCCAGCACCAGAGACTCTCAGTGCCTTGTTCTTGTCGGAAACCCAATGCAGACCCCGCTCTCTCTATGTAACCCCTAAATCAACCTTTACTGTGTGCCTGGCAGTCTCAAAAGAGGTTTCCCACCCACGATCTCCTCTAGTCCTCGATACACCTCTTGGAGCTAACGTCATTTACTGGGTAAAGGAGCAGAGAGGCGACAGAAAGCCACGTGACTCATACAGGGGCAGAGGATTGAACCCAGGTGTCTGAATCGAGTCCCTGACCTCCAGCACTGCCCTGCTCTGGCTCGGGGAGCACGCATCATCCATTAGACACCAAATGGGTAACAAGCTGTTCCCAGGGAGCTGGAGACGTGACAACGGTGTGCTGTGCATGGCCTGTGCAGGACACTGTAGGGACACAGGAGAGGGAGAATCTCTGGACATGTCACAGGGGGCCATGTAACACTCTTCTGGCTGACACGGCCAAGTTTTGGGGCTACTTTGAAAGTCCCACCACCCAAGTTTCACATGTCTCTAGAGCAGTGGTTCTCAACCTGTGGGTCACAAACACTTTGGGTTCCAGTGACCCTTTCGCAAGGTCACCTAAGACCATCGGAAGACCATCAGAAAACACAGACATGTATGTGACGATTCCTAACCGTCGCAAAATTACAGTTATGAAGTAGTGACGGAAATGATTTTATGGTGGAGGTCACCACAGCGTGCGTTAAAGCGTTGTGGCATCGGGAAGGTTGAGAACCACTGCTGTACAGATTTACTGAGACCAGGTCAAGGGCTTTAGGAGACCAGCTGGGATCCCTCAGCCCCTCCCTTCTCCTTTCCAAGGACACTGTCTGGGCAGTGGCTGACAGTCCTGTGGTGCAGCATCCCTGGCTTCAGAGGCTGAGTGTGCCTACCAGTTACCCAGGACACAGGAAGAAGCTGGTGCCAGAGCTGTTGGGGCTCACAGCACACCACTGGGAATAGCTAGGAAGAGATGGGGTGGGGGAAGACAGAGGTTACATGAGAGAGGGTAATTAAGGTTGGGGTGAGATCAGGGCTGCTAACCAGTTGGTTTGGTGTAAAGAGATTGTTGGTTGCACAGGTGGGTGCAGCCTGGTTAAGAGGGGTGTTGAGGAGGTAACCATAGAGACAAAAGTGTGAGAAGGATTTAGTTCCCCTGGAAGTGGTGAAGAAAGGGATCATGAGCCTGGAAACGTGGGATTAGTCTAGAATCTAGGGAAGGTAATAGAAGATTCCAGAAGAAACACAGCCTTTCTGCAACGTTGATTTTAATCTGATGTAACGCTTCGTACTTCCAACCTCCAGAACTATCGAGTGAACTTGGACTGTTTCAGGCTCCTGCTGGGGATAGCTTGTCACAGTAGCAACAGAAACCTCAGACAATGGGCTTTGTGGGCGTCTTGGTTTTAGTGTTCTGGGGGGCTGGCTTGAGAGTGAACTGTGTAACAGATGAGCTGGGTGCTGAAGTGTTGACCGTTTCTATCGAAGGCCCTTCCTTGGTCATCCATGACCTGTCATTGGGCTGAGAAGCCACCTATTTGGAGCAGAAGACAGGATATAGTCATTCCGGGCCCTAGTGGGTTACTTTTCTTTTCTGAAAGAAAATAACCTTGTCATTCAAGAAGATTTGCTTACAGAGGTGTCAGCTGCCAACAGGGGGAGCTCTCCTCGTCATACCAAGGCTCTAAATCCTGTGGTAGGGCTATCCAAAGGTGAAGCCAACAGCTTAGCAGGGAAGAGAACCCCAGTGCCCATGATGTGCCAGGCATGCTTGAAGATCCGTTTCCTTTCTTAACACTCTGTTAGCACTGAAAATCCAAACTCGAATAAAAGAGAGACGAAGCCAAGATTCAAATCAGGGCCTCTCTGGAAGGTTCCTCCACTTCGTTGTACAGAGAGAGTCTCAGAAGGGCTGCCTGAGACGGTGACCCTTCCTGGGTCCTTAAGAGTGATCTCTATGATCTGTGACCGTGCCCCATCTTCTGCCCACAGTGTGCAGCTGTGTCCACGGTGTGTGCAACAGCGGGCTCAATGGTGACGGGACCTGTGAGTGCTTCTCTGCCTACAGGGGCCCCAAGTGTGACAAGCGTAAGTGACTGTGGTTCCTCACTGCTGCCCCAGACTGAAGGGATGAGGGCGTTTCACCTTGGGGGGGGGGAATGAGGGACGGACGGATTGCCAAATGTTTTGTAAGAGGAGACCAAAAATTAAGCAAACGTGGGGGGGGGGGAAAGCTAAAGAGAAGAGAAACCAGTGGTGTGGCCAGGGCTGTGCTGTGGGAAGGCACAAGGGCTAACGGGGTGCAGAGGGAAGTATTCAGGCTGGGGGGTCAAGAAGGGCTATCCCGGTTAGTCCATAAAGGGGACAAAGTAAGCTCTCAGTTACAGAAACACACGAACAGCCACAGGCAATAGAACAGTTTTCTGTGTGACTTACCCAAGGGCACCAGGATGGCAGATAGCGAGGGAGTTCAAAGCGCTGGGATCCGTGGGAAATTATTTAAGCAGTCTATGACGCCGGGTCCAGTTAGAAGATGAAGAGCAGGGGAGAGATAAACAAGGGGAAATGGTGGGAGACCAGGACGCTGAGGGAGGAAACCTGGAGTCCTGAGGAAGTACCTGGAAGGAGACAGTCATCCCCATGCCTTGTTAGATACGGTATGACGGCAGACATGCAAGGCAGAGAAACTGGCTGTTTTGCCCAGGTCAGCATTGGACCACAGTCTCCCGACATTCACGGGCGGCCCTCTAGGGACCTGGTGAGAGAGGCTGGTGAGTCAGGATGCAGGAGGCAGGTTCACCTAGAGTGTTCAGCGTCTCCTTGGGGAGGGGTGTGGGAGAGTGAGCACTGGGTCCGTGCCAAGAATGCAGCATTAAGGAGGAAGGGTGCACTCTGGATGCACCGCCTGGGCAGACATCCCACGGAGGCCTGTTAGCTGCGGCGGGGGCAAATATGACAGAGGCGCCACACTGAACCCTTTGCCCCGCGTCCCAGAGCTAAGCCGGCCTGCTACGGTATCGCGCCAGCGCCCTCTACTGGCAGAACTTAATTCTCTCTAGAAAGGCGAAATCCTTTCACCCCGCCTTTCACACCACTATCCCAGGCCTACCACAGCCATAGGGCAAAGCAGTTTGTTTACACAGGATGAATTGGAAGCCGAGATGTTTTTTTAAAAAATAAACAACTTGGTCATATTAGCCTGTGACACTAGGCTCAGTCAGTGTATCGTCTGGGTTTTAGTCTCCTATGGAATGAAAAGGTTAGAAAAGTTTGGGCCGGGTGGTGGCGGCGCACGCCTTTAATCCCAGCACTCGGAAGGCAGAGGCAGGTGGATCTCTGTGAGTTTGAGACCAGCCTGGTCTACAAGAGCTAGTTCCAGGACAGGCTCCAAAGCCACAGAGAAACCCTGTCTCGAAAAAACAAAAAACAAACAAACAAACAAAAAAACAAAACAAAAAGTTTGGAATTCTCCATGGTAACCGGGCTCTGTCTTCTCCACAGAGGAGACAGCCCTGCAAACCACTGATTCCCACGGGCCCTCTGTGACCTCGACCAGCCTCCTTCCAAGCCCCACCCGCCACCGCCCAGTAGATCTAGGAGCAGACGGCCCTCCCAGAAAACCTCCCAAGGAGGAACACTGTCAAATTCACTTCCAAGCGAAAAATAATTTTTGTCGAATCAAAAGTTAAACAAGAGACTGGCACACACACACAAAAGTTTGCGATTCTCACGGCAGGTACATGTTTACTAAAGTGAAGACCATGGCTGAGTTTTAAAACTAGACCCAGGGGGCTGGAGAGATGGCTCAGCGGTTAAGAGCACTGACTGCCCTTCCAGAGGACCCGGGTTCAATTCCCAGCACCCACATGGCAGCTCACAACTGTCTGAAGATCCAATTCCAGGGGATCTGACACCTTCACACCAATGTACATAAAATAAAGTTAAACAAACCATAAGAAATATTTTTTAAAAATAAATAAAACTAGACCCAGGAGCAGCTAATTCTCAGAATGAGACATGAGAATCAGCATTAACCACAGGGTGAGAAGGCCCACAAGTAACTCTTGCCAACACATAAAGCCAGACTGAAGTCGGATGACCACTCTGTAGCGTGCCATTGTTCGGTTTTGGTTTCTTGCCCAGTCTATTTCTCCGTTTGCACATGGATTATGACCATCAATGGGCAGAGAGGAATGACAGGGAAGGCATGGATTCCTGCCAGCTGGGGGAGGAGTGATGTGGCCCTACTTTTAGGAGGTTACCTTGAAGGGGGAATACTGAGAATAGGTAGATAGGAACACATGAACCAATAAATCCAGGGCATAGCATTTGTAAGAAAAAAAAACAAGCTGGAAATAGTCTAAATGTTGAAGTTGGATGAATAAATTTTGCTACGTCCTACACTACTTAATGCCAACTTCTATATGGAAATAAACACAGAAAATTTCAAGGGTTTAACATAATGGTCCTCAAGTCACCACATCAAAGCCATGAATACTTCGGGATTATTTAAACTGTTGGGAGAAACAAGGAGAGTGGAAACACGTACCTGACCCATGCCTAAGATCTGCTAGCCTGGGTTCGTTCATAATTCTATAGCTTACGCTACATTTTTTTTTACACGACATAGTATCTTTGCCCAGCCACCTTGTTAGTGATTGTTGGGATTAAAAGTAAGTCCCAGAGCTGGGGAGGCAACTCCATGGATCAGAGAACTCGCTGTGTAAACTTGGGGACCTGAGTTCAAACGCCCAGAGGTGGGTGTGGCTTGCGCAGATAGAACTCCGGCACTGGGGAATAGTTGGGGCTTCCTGGCTACAAGCCTAGCTCCGAGTTCAGTGAGAGACCCTAGTTCAAAGGAATATGACTACATAGCAAGTTTGCACCAGCCTGAGTCACAAGAGGTCCCGTGGCAAAACAAACACGCAGACAAATCGCCTTGTCCTACTAACGGGAGGACTTCCGTCGCTTTCCTATGCAGCCATCCCTGAGTGTGCGGCCCTGCTCTGCCCAGAGAACTCCAGATGCTCACCTTCCAGCCAAGATGGAACCAAACTCAAATGCAAATGCCTTCCCAGTTACCAAGGCGACGGCCAGCACTGCAAGCGTGAGTAGGAACCCACTCTGTGTTTCTGTGTAGTCCAGAGAGAAATACACAGAGCTCCTGCCAAAAGCTTGGTGGTCTTCAAAGCCTGGCAGACTCCGCTTCTCTAGTCAAGCACACACAGAGATGACGTCGGCACCGCATTCACAGTTACAGTCCCTGATGTTCCCATGTGATCTCTTTGGTGGAGCGGGGTGGTTAAATGGGATGGAAGGCTGTATTTCCTCCTGAACACGGCCCAACTGCCTTTGTGCCTATGACATATTTGAGCCACGGTGGCGCGTTTCTCTCTCCTCCACTCCTGAGAGCGCTAACTCTTCACCTCTCGTTGTCTTGTTGTCTCTCAAGCCATCAACCCGTGTTTAAAAAGCGTTTGCCACCCTCACGCGAGTTGTACCTACCTGGGACCAAATCGGCACCGTTGCTCGTGCCAAAAAGGCTACCGCGGGGATGGCCAAGTGTGTCTTCCGGTAGACCCCTGCCAAACAAACTTTGGAAACTGCTCTACAGAGTCTACGGTGTGCAAATACGATGGGCCTGGACAGGTGAGCTAAGAACACGTGGAACTGCTGTGCAGTGCAATTCCTAATTGGTCTTAATGATAAAAACCGGGAGTCAATTAGAGGGGTTAGTGATGAAAGATCAGGGAAGCAAAGCAGCCGCCAGGAGATCTTACCTCTCCTGAGTCCTCAGACTGAATGCCTTGATCGCCTGTCTCCTCCTGCCTTACATTCGTCTCTCCACCCAGCCACTTGTCTCCTCCTCCCTAGCGTTGGGATTAAAGGCATAGGACTCCCAAGTACCGGGGTTGAAGGTGTGAGCCATCACCCGCCTGGTTCTGTTTCACTTTGAGACTGATCAATCTCGTGTAGCCCAGGATGGCCTTGAATTTACAGAGATCCACCTGCCTCTGCCTCCCGAGTGCTGGGATTAAAGGTGTGCGCCACCACCGCCCGGCTTCTATGACTAACTAGTGTGGCTAGCTCCAAACTCTGCTCTTCAGGCAAGCTTCATTTGTTAAAGCCAAAACAAAATACCACCGTACTGATGTGTTCAGAAATAGGGAAAGGAGCCCTAGTCACCCAAACCAGGGGACACTGTGTCTTTTGGGCCTTCCTGCTCTGGTCCCCCATGCTCAGTTTGGTGTACCTCTCTAGGCAGTCGTCACTATGCTCAGGGCCTGGTCACAAGGCTTCCCTAAACTATCCATCTCTAAACTCCACATTCCCAGCTCCCCCCTCACAGCCAAACTTAACCACCCAGGGTCTCTCCAAACCCCATCCCATGTGGGCACTGCCAGGAAATGGATAGAATTCAGAATTAGACTAGATTAGTTTAACCGAAGTTATATGAATCAATCGACATCCCCCCTTCAATTCTCTGATCTCGGAATTATCTTTTTAGATTAAGGGAGACCCTGGGAGCCCACAAGGATGGGACCTGAGCAAAAGCCAAGAGCACGGGCAGGTTGTAGGGACTGAGGGTATCCAGGGCGAGACACCATCCCTCTGAATTACGTTATGACCTTGAGTGATTAAAAAAAAATTGCCCTGGCCTGGAGAACCTACCCTACTGAGGGAGCACAGTCAAAAGAGCCCTGCCCCCGTAATGTAAGACTTGTCCGTCAGGTAGTTAGTGGATGCTGACTGTGGCCACGCCCGCCCATCATGTCCATGTGGAGGATTGCTACACATGAGGAAGAAAAAACTCAGTGGGTAACCCAAACACAGGGTACCCCTGGTGGTGGGAATGTTCTTAGATTCTATACAGAATCTGCTCATCTCCCATCTGAGGACTAAGGGTATCATACTACATTCTCCATACCAATTTCTGAGTCTGAGCCAGGTTTGCATAAAAAAAAAAAAAAAACCTCTTTCTCACTATACAGGCCCTGTGGGAAACCCGTGTTGTGCCAAGAATGTCAGAACTTGGAAATAAGACTTACAATGCTCTTTGTCTCTTTAAAAATGGGCCCCAGGGCAGAGCTTGAGGGCCTGAGAAGCTTCTGTTTTTGCATAGAAGCACGGCAGGGCACTGCATCACCTCAGACTTTTTATCTTGGTGTTGTGCATATTTTAAATCGCATCATTCTTTGTCGGAAAGGTGCATGGCCGCACCTCGGTCCCAGTATGCCCGTTCTATGCCGTTCTGTGCCCGTTCTCCTCTTGTGACAGTGAGAAGTTTCTCTAGAGATCGTCCAGGTCTCCTCCTCCACTGCAAACCGGTGTTCTAGAGGAATAGTGCCTCCCATCTGAATGACAACCTCTACTGACCTGCAAACTGTCTATAAAGGGAATTGTGGGGACAGGGGTTAAGGTTCAGGAAACAATTAAATTAAAAATTAAATTAAAAATCCAAACCTTACGAACAACAGTTATGAGCTTTCTAACAGGAAAGTCATAAAACCATGATTTAAATTTCGGGAAACTTTGACAAGGGTTTTGGGTAAGCTCACACTTCAGTCCTGTTTACTGTCAGCTTTTGTGGGAGAACATTACATAGAGCTTAAAGGAGAGCAGCTTGCCGGGTGGTGGTGGCGCACGCCTTTAATCCCAGCACTCGGGAGGCAGAGGCAGGCGGATCTCTGTGAGTTCGAGACCAGCCTGGTCTACAAGAGCTAGTTACAGGACAGGCTCCAAAGCCACAGAGAAACCCTGTCTCAAAGTAAATAAATAAATAAATAAATAAATAAATAAATAAATATAGCAGCTGGTGAAACTAACCCGGGTCCGATTTGGTCTTCTCTCCCCGCCCCTTAAAGTCTCACTGCGAGTGTAAGGAGCATTACCGCGACTTTGTACCCGGAGTGGGGTGCAGCATGATCGACATCTGTGAATCCAACAACCCGTGTCACAAGAATGCAAACTGCAGCACGGTCACCCCAGGCCAAGCCCAGTAAGTCCCCTCCATCTCCCTAGGTCTGTCCCAGATGGCGGAAGTGGGAACCAGCCAATGCGGTAAGTTCCTTGAAGGAGAGGAAGCTTTCTTAATCCCGGCCCTGTATCCATTCCATTGCAAGCAGCCCTGGCAAGGAGCGTAGTAAGCGTTCCCTAGACCTGCTTAATCAATGAGTGTGTCAATCATTGTTTTCTTCCTGGTGATGATGAGAATGCTCTGAGCATTGACTTGGCCCAGTATTTGGGTTTAAGGGAATCCAAAAGGAAACCACTGTGCCTGGGGAAACAAATGGCTGCTGGGATTGTGGTGGTTAGACCATTAATGTACCTTCCTCTTCCAGCCTTCCGGGGACAGTGCTTGTGGGTGATACAGAATAAGACTGGAAAAAGTGAATAAGCGTGAGAGGTTATTTCCTGGACACCAAGTTTGAGAAGAAGTTTACCGTGAGGGAAAACATTTGTTTGTTAATTCCCAAGGCAGGGGCAACTTTCATTGTGGGAGGGGAATGGGGAGGAGAGTTTAAAGGCCTGAGGTTTAGTTGGGCATGGTGGCACCCTCCTTTAATATCAGCACTTGGTAGTCAGAGGCAAACATATCTCTGTGAGTTTGAGGCCAGCCTTGTCTATAGAGTGAGTTCCAAGGCAGCCAGGGTAGCTTAATAAGACCCTGTCTCAAGAAAGAAAGAAGAAAAAAGAGAGATAGGAAGGAAGGAAGGAAGGAAGAAAGAAAGAAAGGAAAAGAAAAAAGAGAAAGAAAGGAAGAAAGAACGAAGGAAAGAAGAGAAGCAGGGAGAATGGAAAGAAACAAAGAAAGAGACTTGCAGTTAAATTGTGGCTTCGGTACCTACCCAGTGCGTGCATGGCCCTGGAAAGGGACATCACATGCTTGTACACACAGAAGTGATGTCCACTCCACAGAGCGGCGGGGACAACATGAGAAAACACTGCTCTGCAAACCCTGAGCCGGGCTGTTGTGTTTTCGCCAGGAATTGAGCAGAAACTAGAATCCACGTCCTCTCCCCCCTCAGACCATCTCTCTACCACTCAGTTCTCACAGCCACCAGCTTGGTGAAGGCCTGGTGTGCCTCGCCTGTGGCCTCAAAAACATGGTTACATTGAATCAGGCAATTGTGAAACTGTTTCTTTGCTTCCAGGGTCAGGCCCTTCAGCTTTCTGGAGATTTATTCTTTTAAAATTGGGTTTTCAGTGTGCAGGGTTTTTCCCAGGTGGATTTTATGAGCACCACGCTCTCTATAGATAGATCCACTAGATGCGGATGGAGTAGCAGGCTGGGGTATCAGGGCTCCTGGGCTTACCTCACAACTTCGCCACCTAACCTCCCAGAACTGTAAAAATTAAAAATAGTTACGTCTCCTACATGCCTCAGGGCTGAGGCCATTAAAACAGGATTCTCATTCCCCGTGAAATAAACCGTTGGCCTCATAAGGACTTGCAGAGAGACACATCCTTAAGAGCTGGCGAAAGTTCCATATCGTGTCCTGGCAATTGTCTTCAGATGCAGCCTGTGTGGCTTGAACTGAGACTAAACCTCTTCGCTGAGGGCCGTATCACTTCAAAGAGGCATAACCTTTAAATTAGCACCCACTCTTAGTTTGGTGTGGTACTTTAAGGTCAGATAAAGGGTCAGAACTGCCAGGAGGAGAAGCAGTCAGAGAAAGAGTGTAACAGCCCTTGAAAAGGAAACATAATGTGATATTGTAAAACCGTGTCAAAGGTTTCGGAAAGCTGGGGCAGGAGGATTGAGAATTTGAGACTAGCCTGGACTCCATAGTGAAATCCTGTTTAAAACATGTATCGGTTTAGTGCTTCCGGGGGCTGATGGTGGGCCCAGTTTCTGTATATTGTTCTGTAAGGGAAGGCACGTGCTGGCAGCAGGTTTCTCTTTGGAGGAAATTGCTTTGAGGTTCAGTGAAGGGTGGACTGGAGAACAGAGAAAGAGGACAGAAAGACCAGTTAGAGGGCCACGGTTGCAGCCCAGGCGGTGGGGTTCTGAGGGGTTTGTAGCACGGACTTGAAAATAGGCTGTTTCCCAAGAGCACAGCTGGGTACACGAGAGTGTAGTTATCCCCCGGGATACAGCCCGAACACATCGCCTCTGTGTTTGGTGGCAACCTACCAGTACCTCTGCAGCTCCCGTCAGCTCTACTGTCTGGAAAGTTCCTCCCCCTCCTCCTGTCTGGTTTCGCTCATCTCCTGGATCCTAGTCAATCTCACCTTCCTATGCACTTTCTCGGTTTTAGCTGCCACTCAGAGCCTCCGCTCCTGACTCGGAGCCGAGGGCTACATTTTCAGGCATTTCCCAGACTTGTTGACACCATGTTAGTAGTTTGAAATCAACCGAGGTACAATGATAAACCGTGGAGATTGCCAGATGCTGTCAATCAATGCTTTCCCGCCAGCCCCTGGAGAGACAACGATTAGACATTTGTCGCAGCTAGCACATCTTCACATCTTCTTGTGAGACTCAACTGTTGCATCAAGTCTCTATGGTTTCTCTGGCTCCTCAGACGGACGGACAGACAGACAGACAGACAGATATTTGACTCAGGTTCTACTTAGTGGGTGACTACTGATTAAGAATGTCCAACCCCGTTCTAGACTCTGGAACGACCACAGTGAACAAAGACACTCAAAGCCTGTGTTCTCACTGGAGAGGGAAATGGATATTCATTACATAACCAGACCGACCAGGGGCTACACAGTGCGGTGAGAGCCATTATGGTGAGGAAGCCACAGCACCAGGAGCCTGAGGCAGCTGCAATCTAAAGTCAGGAAGCAGAGAGAGAGAGAGAGAGAGAGAGAGAGAGAGAGAGAGAGAGAGAGAGAGAGAGAGAGGAGTGCTGTGCCCAGTCCGTTTCCCTTTTTGTTCAGTCTGGTGAGTGGTGCCACCCACGGTTAAGGTGGGTTTACCCTCCTCAATAAACCTGCTCTAGATAACCACACAAAGGCATGGCCATAGATTGGCCTCCACCGTGGCTCTCTAGCCGATCAAGTTGGCAGCCAATTTTAACCAGCAAGGTTGGCTTATTCTGCTCTGAGGCTCTTGAGTCTGCATTTGTAGCAAGCATTATGAGTGATTCTTATGTGAATGGGGTCTGGACTGCACTTTGAAAGTTACTTCTACAAAGAACATGCAAAGTTAGCTGGCGTTGGTAAGTGTGTGTGTGTGTGTGTGTGTGTGTGTGTGTGTGTGCGTGCTCACACACACATACACATGCACATGTTATATTATCTGTTCTAGAAATGCAACTCTAAACCAGGCTCTGCCACTGACAGCTCCCTGACTCTGTCTCTCTCCTGGCCTCTCCAATCCTGTCCATCGTATGGTTCTCCCCACCTATGAAACCCATGGAACGAAGCCCTGAGCTGAGCACTCTAGGCTCTCGATGGTTCCAAGGCCCTGAAAACGTGACTCCACCCTCTCTCCAGGTGCGCTTGCCGGAAAGGTTACATGGGTGACGGCCTGACCTGCTATGGAAACATCATGGAGAGACTCAGAGAATTAAACACTGAACCCAGAGGAATGTGGCAAGGGAGGCTGACCTCTTTCATCTCCATCCTGGGTATGCAGATTTCCTCCTCTCTCAGGCCAGGGCGTCTGCCAGACACAAGCAGGTAGAAAGTAACAGATGAAGCTGGTACGCTGGGACCAGCCCTTGTAGGGACAAGCCATGCAGGTGACAGGGAAGACCAGAGGGCTGTTTCCAAGGAGACAGCCATTTGCCAGGCAGACTAGCAGAGTGAAGATTAGCAGGCAGAGAGCTGAGACCAGGGCCATGACATCGCCATAGATCAGCAGACCAGCGATAAGAGCAAGAGGGACAGTCGCTGATGTAAAAGATTGTCCCCTTTTTCTGTGACTTCCTGAGCTTTTCAAGGATGCATAAATGTTGGCAGAGGACACCGAGAATGGAGAATCACCAAAGCCCCATGGCAGTGTCCATATTCAGTGGGGAAGGTATCATTTGAATGTTGAACAAATCTTGCCTGCGTTCACCCTTAGCCGGAAGCTACTAGTTAACCTGTAGTAGTAACAGATCTCACAGCCCTAGGAAATGTCACAGCACAAAACATGCTTATGCACTTCCAGATACCTTCTACAAACTATTACCCCACATCCTCTGAAGGACGAAGTGTTGCAGCTGGCCAGAGCACCTCAACCAATCAACAAAAACATAAAACACAGGCCTGATGGAACAGAAATCTTAAAATATCAGCATTTACGTTAGAATGGGCCAAGTATGCTAAAACAATTCCCCAGAAAGAGCACAGTAAAGGAGGCAGTGTCCTTGTAGGTCAATGCTGTGTCCTCTGAATAATTTTACCATTGCTCCTGTGTGACATTCCACTCTTTGCAAAGCTGCCTAGGGAGAATCAAGAGGTACAGACCTGGCTTGGGCTGAGAATAACCTTGCAGCAACTCCAGCCTTCAGCTGGGAACTCTCAGGACACTAACTGAGAACAGAAGGAGGTGCAGAGCATCCTTGGAAGGACAGGCCCCACACACAAACATCCTAGACATCCTAGACGTAGCCCTGCTTGTGTTTCACCTTCCCTGGGCATCTGGCTCCTATGTGAGGGCACAGAGCCTGGCATAATGTCCCAGCATCCCCTGGGTGATGGAAACTGACTGGCTACCCTGAACCCGGCCCGCGGGTCCAGTTATTCAGGGTCCGAAGAGGCTCCTACCTGAAAATCATGGGCGAGAGAAAAGAAGGAGACCAAGCAAAATCTCTCTTGTCAAGGTCTCACTTTATTAAAGAAACAACACCAGTATATATAGCCCCGAAATGGGGAGCTAGGTTTTAGGTGGGAGTCGAGGCAGAGAGCAGGAACTGGGGGTAATAAACACCTAGTTAGCTAACTAGCACACCTGTATAAACAGAAACATTCTTTTGTGGATAGCGAACTAAGGAAGAGGGGAATCTCTGTAAATATCCTTGAGGCAATGGCCTTCTTATCTTTGTCAGCTTCCTAGAGTCAAAAGTCCTAGCTGGCTCTGTTAAACATTCTAAGTCAAAGGCCTTTGATGACCTTCTGTAATTATTAGGGCAAATGGTCCCTGACACTACCCAGCTTGCAAGGCTCAGAGCAGAATACAAATGTAAGGTCCTGTGTTCAAATATTCTGCTTTTCAAGAGAGTGCCAATGGAACACTCAGTCTAGTGTGAGCTCCCAAGAACTGCCCTCGGATGGAACCAAGGGCTCTATCCTTACAGGTGGAGATGGGCAGCTCAGCCAGCCAGGCATATGGTCAGGGACTATAGGGCTGTCCACAGACCCTGTCACACCCTGCCCTTCCACAGCAGACCATCCGGAAAGACACAGCTAAATCTGCTGGAAAACTCTTAGAGAGTTCTGGGGATATGTAAGACCAGCACATCCAGTACCGTGTGCTCGTAGGGACCCTCTGTTTACCACAGAGCAGTGAGGACAGAGAGGGACTACACCCACTGAACTCTTTCACTTCCCATGTACCTCTGGCCCACATGACACTTTTCTTCCACTGTGTGTTTGGACTCTTAAGACAGAACTTACGCCTGGCCACTGAGCAACCTGGGACCCTTCACTGTGCTGCTGCCCTCAGACAAGGGATTAAAAGGATTCAATGTGAGTAGCTAAAATAATCCCCTCCGAGAGGCCAATATAAAATGCCTTCGCAGGCAGCGTCTCATTTAAACTGCGAAGCCTCGATTACACTCAAGATGCATTACACTCAAAATGCCAAGTTCTTCTGCTTGCCCAGGTTGGCATCTGTTCCCCTTCTTTAATCACATCTGCCTAAGCCTTGACTGCTTGATGGTTCCCTTTGCTGCATAAGCTTTCCATTGTACAGGCCCCAGGATTCCCTGGGTGAGGTCATATCCTGAGGACACCACCTCCTCTATTCCGCTCAGTGTTTGGCGTCAGGCTTTTCCTTAACTTTGTATCTCTTTAAGCATAGGGATTTTGCTGCAACATTACATTTCCTGGGGCCCCCTTTCTCCTCAAACTGTGTGTTTGTGGTTTTTTTTCCCCTGTTGCACTTGCTCTTCTTCATTGTAAATCTGCATAAGAATGATAACTAGTAGCCATGCAGCACAGTCAACGCTAGACCATCGTGAAATCTCTGCGGCTAACACCATTAGTTCAAAACGCTTCATTTTACCCTCCAGCAGAACTTCTAGACAAGGGCAAAAGCAGCCACACATCTGGCTCTCTCTTCCTAGGTGAAGGAGCTCTTGACGGACACCGAGGCAGCTCGGTACTTTGTGAAGCTCCACATCATTGCGGGGCAGATGAGCACCGGGCAGATGAATGACACGGACACCTTCTACACCCTGACCGGAAAGTCAGGGGAAATCTTCAACACGGATAAGGTCAGAATGTCTTCTGGGTTTCACTCCCGTGACAGCACCAGGGCAACGGCCGGGCCAGAGGGAGTCCGGGAAACAGTTACAGAAAGGAGATTATAGGGGCTGGTTTGGGTTTGGCTTCAGTTAGCTTTCCAGGCAACCATCATGTGGCTACCGCTGTTAATCCCACAGAGGTGAGGAGAAAGACCACTAACCCGTCATGGTGGACAAATTATTAAAGCAAGCGACTAATTAAAGCAAGCTTTTTTTGTTCGTGTGCATGGGCTAGCTCTCCCTAAAGATCAACACTGAGCCTGGCTGAGGTAAGGATTTTTATATTCAGGAGTAGGGTGGGGAATTTGGCAGGCAAATAGGCGGGGTTAAAGAGGCAGAACAAGCCGGGCGGTGGTGGCGCACGCCTTTAATCCCAGCACTCGGGAGGCAGAGGCAGGCGGATCTCTGTGAGTTCGAGGCCAGCCTGGTCTACAAGAGCTAGTTCCAGGACAGGCTCCAAAGCCACAGAGAAACCCTGTCTCGAAAAACCAAAAAAAAAAACAGAACATAAGCAAAACAAGTTGGTCATAACAACCTTCTGAAACAAAGACATGGTTGCCAGGGAGTCATAACAAAGTGGCCATAATGACAGGTGGTCATAATAAGCCTTTGAAACAAAGGCACGGTTGCTGTTTCCTGGAATAGCAGTACAGAACCATGTGTAGTTAAGGTTCCAGGTGGGGCATAGTCCAACCCTTGAGAAACAGAGAGTCAACCATAAATAGGAATGAACCTAGTTTGTCTTTACTGTAAGATGGCTTTCAAGCCTAAGATGGAGGCAGGCTGGTTTATCACCACCATGAAGTTGAGGCACTGTGAGCGTGCCTCCTGGAAGCCCTGCCCCAAACCATGGGCCTCCCTCTTAGGAAAGGAAATGAGTGGAGTGTGTTTGGTCTAGGTTGCAGGCATTGATCCTTCATCTTCATTCATTCTGCTTGTTTTCAATAGTTGGCAGATTGCCGAGTGTTCTTTCCATGCTAAGTACAGGCGTAAATCTTTGTGTTCTGTACAACAACTCAGGAAGGAGGTCTTCTCAGTATCCTAGTTTTCCCTGTGACAGTGGAGAATCATACAGAAAATATCCAAGCCATGATTCAAGTGTGGATCTAACTGACACTGATCTACTGCACGGCCTGTGTGAGAATGAATGACGTGAGAATAGGATAGAACAGCGTGTATATGGCATGGACATGCATGTATCCGTTAATATTTATTGTCTGTAATCCTTAAGAGCCACATAAGAGGAAAATGCAATTAGCTCCATTTGCCCATTCAACAAATGCACGTGTACAATATGTTAAGGCAGGAGCTCTCAACCTTCCTAATGCTGCATGCCTTTAATTCAGTTCCCCAGGCTGTGGCGACCACAGCCGTAAAATGATTTCACTGCTGCCTCATAACTATAATGTTGCTACTGTTACGAATTGTAATGCATATCTGATATGTAAAGTATCTGACGTGTCACCCCTGTGAAAGGGCTGCTCGACTCCCAAAGGGGTCGCGACCCACAGGCTGAAAACCACCGTGTTGTAACAAAAGATGCAATGCAACCAATTGAGTTGTTGCCCCCTGGTGGAACTTGCAGCTTAGTGGAGGAGGGCAGACTCGGACTTGCCCAAATTCTGCTTGTGATATTTGTCAGTGATGTCATACACTGTCTCACTTGAACTTGGTGGAAACCGTGCAAGGTGGGTCAAGCAGACACCTTCATCCCTCATGTAAGATCCCAGGACTTAGGCCAAGTCTCACAGCCACAGGCCTTCTGACACCCGACCCCACAATTGCTCTTCCCCGAACACAGAATTAATTTTATTTTATTTTATTTTTGGTTTTT
>JAQHUG010000103.1:925433-939612 GCA_028555095.1 Dicrostonyx torquatus | reverse complement strand
CTCTTTCTCTTTCTTTCTTCTTTTTTTTTATGAAAACAAGAACATGCATAGTCCTTTTTTTGGGAATGTGAGCATAGTTTTCCAGGCTACTTCCTGATGGTTAGGGGTGCTGATAATCTTATGGGGACCTAAAGAAAATTTAGAATTATGATCAAGTCCTAACTGGAGTATCCTGTGAGTCTTGATCATCTCAGGTAGCATCTTGAATCTGTTCTGCATGTAGAACTCTGACATCTGGGCCATCTGTTTTCAGGTGGTCTTCCTTGGTCGAACCTGATTTTTCTTACCTCAGAATGAATCCACAGCCCCTCATTTCCTGTGGAGACAAAAGCAAAACCTCTTCTCCAAAGTAACATACCTTTTGACTTCAATTTTGAAGTCAAGGTATTTTTAAAATATCTATCTTGGATTAATTCAGCAGCATTTATAACCAAATATGTTTTAGCAGCTGTTGCTCCTTCCTCAGCATTCAAACAATTCAAAGAGAACATAATAACATACAGTATCGAGATTCTTTATGTATTTTTCATCTTTATGTGGCTTTATTTTAACCTCTATTTCTACTTATTTTTACTTTTACTTTTTGAGGCAGGTTCTCTGTATATCTGGCCTAGAACTCACTCTGTAGATCAGGCTGTCCTTGAACTCACAGAGATCTACCCATCTCTGCCTCCCAAGTGCACTACTCTCTCTCTCTCTCTTTCTCTTTTATTTTGAGGACTTTGACCTTTTTCGTTACTCTCCCAAGTAAATATAAAAATTTTTAACCACAGTAAACCATTCAGAGGCTTTTTCATCTTTGAATCTATCTTTATTATGTATCTCTCTCTTTTTCTGACCACGCATCTTTAATTTACCAAGCAATATGGGTAGGATTAAAGCCGTGACTTTGACGGCTGGATCCAGACCATTCCTTAGCTTTCTGTGATTCCAGCCTCATGGTGGAGGTACTGACCAGAGCCATGTTTATTGCCACAGCTCTATGGCGTTTCAAGGTCCTTGCCAGCAAGCAAGCTGCAACAGTGTGTCCACAAACAACACTCAAATGCTCTCTCTGTAGTCGGACCTCCTGCCTCAAAGAGTCAGAGTTTGCACTGGCAGGACGGCCCAGAAAACAGGCATTTTAAAATGTGCAGCTTTTATCAACACCATTTAAGTGTTTCATGGCAGGACCTCTTAAAGAGCTGCAGGGTTTTGCAGCTAAAGCTGAGTCAGGAAGCCTCTCTTAGATGAGAGACTTGCCTCTAGCAAGCAGAGCCCACCTGAGAAAATGCTGCTATCAATAAGATGTGGTTAACTCTATTCTTTTCATCTAGAATAACTTCCCAGGCTCTCTCAGGTTTTATGTGGATGCAGGGCACAAAAAAAAAAAGCCTGAGCTAATGGGCCAATCAGTTTATCAGTTTAATTAGTATAGACCTCTGTGTCATTTCTTTGGGGCTTACTGGCTGTGGGAACTGGGCAGGACAGAAACCCAACAAGCAGGCCCCTCATGTTACAGACATGTTCCTGCTTCTGGTTGTTCAAAAGCTTCTTCATCTAGGGGACAAACTCGAAATGTGGGCTTGAGTCACAACCCAAAGAAGTGTGTTTGATGGGGAAAAGAACCCTCCAGCAGCTGCCTAAGAATGAACCCTTCCCCACTACTTAGCCCTCGCCATTTTCTCTAGGTTTAAAGCCAGCCCTGCCTGCTTTGCTCAGCTCAGGGTGGTTTGGATTGGAAAGCTGTCTTAAAAGCACAAATGGATCCTCTGCGAAATATGTCTTTCAATCTGTAAAGAGTAGAAATAGTTGAAACTTCCTAAAAATCTCATTTTTAGACACTCTTGGAGCATGGTGGCCCTCGGACATTTTATGTTTAGAAGTTTAATAAACAGCACTTTTTAAGTCAAGTCCCTGCAGGAAGCAGAATTTATCACAGAGGGTTTAGAGGGACACAAACATGTGGATGCGAGCGTAAGCAGGGATAAAAAAAAAAACCACAGCAGCCATCCCACCCATGGCCAAAGAGTTAGGAGTGAGGGGCAGGGATACCCGTGAGAGTGGGAGAAGAGAAAGAGAATATGGAGGGTTGTACGGACGGTGTGCCAACCAGTGCAGAGCTGCAGGGACAGCGTGCTGGCCCGTGTGGAGGCAAGGAGGAAATCCTTGATTCGCTCTCTTCCTGCAAGAATCGCCTGCTGGTGCCTCCAGTTGATCACAGGCAGCCAGAAGTTGGTCACGGAGCCTTACAGAGGACGGACAGATCTGGGCAGATCTGCGGATATACGCCTTGTCTCTTCCTTCCCAAATTAAGAGCCAGTGGAGGCAAAGGCATGAATGGGAAGGCTGAGTTTTATCGTTCAGCTTTCTTAGTGCCAGGTGCCCGCTCTAAATCCCTGGGATGGCTGAAGGGTCCCCTCGGGGGCAGGGGCTTCACCATCAGAGAGATCAGAATGCTACCGGGCTGTTCTGCCCAGAGAGAGAAGGGAAACGTGGGGCATATCCAGATTCCACAACCCTCATCCAGCGTTGGCTCCCCTCCTGCACCCCAGGGAGGAACTGGAGGGACAGTGGGAGAGTCCAAAGGAGCCTCCTTCGCAAGGAGGGAAGCCTACACCCCTGAAGGCTGTCTCCCCAAGGCCCTCATGGGAACGCCTGTGCTGACTGCTGTCACTCTTTCAGGGCACTTGCGTGAGCTGTTCCTTAATACGTTGGAGCAAATGTCCTGCTGACTCCGAGCCCACGGTGAGTGTGATCAGACTGTCTCACGGGCAGCCTGGGCAAGCCCACTCTGTCCCTGTCTCATCTTCTCTGCCCGCTTCCTTCTGGCTTTACCACAGTTGCCATGGGAGAAAGAGGCCCCACAGACCTGTTGGCTGCCTGGCTGGCCCTGGTTAAGTTTCTTTCTCTGTAGGTAACAGCAGGGTTAGCATAAATAGAATTCGCAGTAGCCAAGAGTAAACAAGCCTCTCTCAGAGCCTCCTCTCTACTTCTCCCCCCACTAAATAAAGCCCAGTGTTGGCGTTTGCTCTTACCAATCATAATCCTAGAGGGAAACAGAAGAAATGATCATGAAAGACTCCACACTTTCGGTTAGGGAAGAAATAAAGTCCCAGGTTAGGCACGGTATCCCGACTGCACATGACAGTGTCTAATCCCTTGTACTTCAAAACGCTAAGACTAGATTTTAAGTGTTCTCCCCACAAAAAGATAAGAAGCAGATGGGGCAATAATGACATTAATTAGCTTAAACATGTTATATCACACTGTACCTCATTAACATATTTATTATTTGCCAGTAAGAATAAAAATGCGGGCTGGAGACATGGCTCAGTATAAAGAGCACTCACTGCTCCTCCAGGGGACAAGAACTCGGTCCCAGCACCCACATCAAGCGGTTCACAACCTCCCGTAACTCCGGCTCCAGGGAGTCCAACACTGTTCCCTGGCCTCCAGGGGTACCCACACACAGACACAAATAAAACTTTTAATTAAAAGAATAGAGATAAATGTCAGGAAATTACACTGAAACTATTTTAAACTTTTTATGTTTAATTGAGTTCTTTACATGTTTATTGAGGTTTGATCATGTCTTAGAAACAGTGCTTGATTCTGGGCAAATAAATATTGTATTGGCTTGGGTTTTGCCCTAAGAAGTTCAGATATATATGTATGTATGTGTATATATGTGTGTGTGTGTGTGTGTGTGTGTGTGTATCAATCTTTAATTACATACCAAGTACTCTGTTGAAAAAAGCGATTGTGGCTGCATGTTCTAACACAAGGATGACAGAAATTTCTGTCTTTTAAGAAAGACTTTCCCAGATTCTTTCAACGTTAGACTACATCATTATTGAAAATGACAAGATCTTTAATACACTCCTAGTAGGAAATACTTAATAAAGCAGAATATTAAATGTAAGTAGGTATGGGTGCTCAGTGTTTGTTGTGTCTAATGAAGCCGTTTCCCACAAGTCCTTCCGGACACTGTTAGCCAGGAAGCAGAAGGAGAAGCACGTTGGTACCTCACTGACAGCTGGATGACAGACGTTGTCATACCTGCTCTATGCGGCAACCCTAGAGGATTTGTTACTTCTTCAGTTGCTGGGATAAAGTTTCAGACAAGTCACTTTGGCTCACGCTCAAGGGGACACAGTTTTCCCATGGAAGGGAGAGCATAGCATGCTAGCTTCCTCCTTGTTGAGGAGTCTGGGTCCCTGATGCATGGACCAGTGCTGCCCCACTCAGGATGTGTCTTTCCACCTTGGTTAAGTTTATCTAGGTGATCCTTCCCAGGTACGCCCAGGGGTGTATCTTCTGGGTGATGCTTAGTGATCAATATCGACCATCAAACTAGGAAGGACATACGTCATCAAGGCGAGGACAGAGAGCCGACGGCCTGCGGTAGGATCAGGGTTCTGTGAGTCCGACACCATTTAGTTAGCCTCAAACTAAAGGGGGCGGGGAGAAATCGGCAAGAACCGTAAAAGCTCCCGAGATTGCCTTGATCCACCCTGGTTCATTACCTAAAATATCCCTTCCCTTGTGATCTCAGGATGCATTTATGTAGCTAAGATTTTAGGATCTTGTGGCCCTGGCAAGATCCATTCTTCGGCAGAGCCTAAGGCAAGGGAATGAAGGACACAAAGATGTATCTAATACAAAATCGGAGCTGAGAGCTAAGTTTTTAGGGGGAGAATTGATAACAGCATCTTTGTCCCATGTCAGTTGACACAGCCGAGACCCACAGAGACCATGTGGTACTGAAGACAGAGCCATGAGACTTAGTCTCTGGGCTCGCAGGGGAAAGCGGCTTAGTCTATCTGCTCCTCAATTTCTATATATCTTTAAAAAGAAACATGAAAAACATTCGCACGAATTGGCCAGCTGATGAGCCATATGCGTTGTGTTGGGCCTATTGTGAGCCCTTAAAATTGGGAGCTAGCATCAAAGGCTTGCAAATGAAGGATGAATTTAATCAACCCCCAAATCTAAGAGTAAGTCTCAAGCTACTGATATATTTTTGATGGATTTTTTTTTTTTTTTTTGGTTTTTCGAGACAAGGTTTCTCTGTGGCTTTGGAGCCTGTCCTGGAACTAGCTCTTGAAGACCAGGCTGGTCTCGAACTCACAAAGATCCGCCTGCCTCTGCCTCCCGAGTGCTGGGATTAAAGGCGTGTGCCACCACCGCCCGGCTGGTGGATTTTTTTTCCCACATAGAAGAGATCAATACTTCCTGGCTCCAGAATGCCCACATGAGCTTATGGTTGGCTGTAGAGCAGAGGGAGAAGCCAGACCACATGCAGGATCAATCTGAGTGTTCAGTGATCCATCAGAGATGCCTGCCGTAACATGAGAGGAGGTGAAATGATCCTTGTGCCACAGATTGTTCAAAGCTTATCCTGTATTCTACCGACAAAGGAAGAGGCCTCATGAACATGGCGGTCTGATTTGGACTTGGTGTGCTGGTGTGGCCTTGCTCTGGTACTAGGGGTGCCAGAGAGTAGACTGGCTGGCATGGGAAGAGGTTGTGTGATGTCCAGGGCATGCCGGGATGCACACGACAGTGTTCTCACCCTCTGCCTTCCTCCCAGGAACTCTTCACACGCAACTGTGTCTACAGAAGCAGGACACGGAACCTGAAAAGTGGCTGTGCCCAGTACTGTAATGCCACCACGAAGGTAAGGAGGGGAGAGCCAGGGCTCCATCCAGGATGCTAGGACTTAGGAAGCTCCAAGCCATCCCACTGTGCTCTGGAGTCTGCACGGTCACAAATGACCTGTGGGAATTTAGGATATTTTCTTGAATGGTAATCAGAACACAGACTTGGTAGTGTGGTGGGGTCACTACCTCCCTGAATCACGCCTTGAGTCCCCCCGCCTCTTAACATAGAGTCCATGCCCCTGACACTTACGTGTGCACCACCTTCCACCCAAGTCTCTGACCATGCGTATTTAATATTCTCTTCGGAATGCCCGCCCAGATACACAGGGACTGACTCATCTTCCTGGTCTCCCTCTACCTAAGCCTCCCTGTCACGACCCAGCAGGCCTGCCAACCACCTCTATATGCCACCACTCCATCCCAACACCCATCTCCCTAGCACGTACTGCCCCCAGGAATGTTCTTTTATTTCCCGTTTGTTTGTGTGTTTACGAAATCAAACCCGGGGCCTTGCCAAGGCTAGGCAAGCAAGTGCTCAGCCACTGAAGGTTCTCCAGCTCTGTTACTTCTCTGTTTTTATCTTCTGTGTTGACTCTTCCCTACTGTTGTATGTTCTCTATAAGCATGAGCCTTCATCTGTCTCGTTCTCATGTTCATATGAGAGACATTCAACATGCTGGCGGTAAAGTGCTAGCAAGTTTGGCATTGTATCCCAGTTCCTAAGAATGGTTTCCCAGTTCCTAAGAACGGTTTGACATTGTATCCCAGTTCCTACGAAGGGTTTGGCATTGTATCCCACTAGTGGAGATCAAAACACCTCTCTTTTGAGAAATGTGTGCCCTCCTTGGGGTCCCCAAGGACAGCGTGTGTGTTGTGTGTTCCAGATACCGAAATGCTGTAGCGGCTTCTTTGGGCCTGACTGCAACCCATGTCCAGGAGGCTTCTTGAATCCATGTTCTGGAAATGGGCAGGTGAGTATAGTCCCTGGTTCACACTGTTTCATGTGAGCTGACCTTTCTGGAGTCACGCAGTAATGGTGAAAACTCCTAAACGAAAAAGTGGCAGTACTGGCATGCGTTCCCAGAAATCAAGAGATTTGGAGCTGTTGCTAAAACAGGAGGTACCTGCAGCCCAGGAGTCTGGGACTGGAGAGGGAAGGAAGGAGGGAGAATGTTAATCTCTGCCTCCCTGTAGTTCCCCACGAGATCTTGGACAACTCAAAACTCTCTGAACTTCACTTTCCAAACCCGTAGATGATCCTAATGTCAAAGGTTTCCATGATACTTCAAAATAATAATAGTGTTGGCCAGCGGCCACTTTGTTGTTGTTTCAAACCCAACTTCAGGACCTAGGAAAATGTAAATGCCAGAGCTTACCTTGTCTATTTGGAGGTCAAGACCAAAAATGAATGGTAAACTCATGTAGGAAAACTATAGAGCTGGGAATCTCATAGATCCACATCTAAACCACTGCTCTTGCAAATGCAGAGACACGTGGGGGTTGGGTGTGTCACACAGAAAGTGGGAAGAGACCAGCAGTGCTGCCTGGGGCCTGGTGGTTGTGGGAAGGTAGCCCACACCCAACTCTGATGTGCAGTAACCAGTGTCACCATGGTCTTGCCAGGGCTGGGTAGGTGGGTGTTGTAGTTAGGTTTTCATTGCTGTGAACAGACACCATGACCACAGAGACTCTTATAAGAAAAACCTTTCATTGGGGTGGCTCACTTACGGTTTTGGAGGTTCAGTCCATTTTCACCATGGCGGGGAGCATGGCGGCAAGCAGGCAGATGTGGTGCTGGAGCTGAGAGTCCCACATCTTGACTCAGAGGAAGCAGGAAGTCAACTGACTATGGTACTGAGGGAAGCTAGAGCAAAAGGGACCTCAAAGCCCGCCCCCTCAGTGACACACTTCCTCCAGCCACGCCTCCTAAGAGTGCCACTCCCTTTGGGGGGCATTTTCCTTCAAGCCACCACAGTAGGCGAGCAAGTGAGATTTACAATGGAGAAAACATTCTGAGCAAGCAAGGATGTAGAGAGAACAGAGCTGGGCCTCGTCCAAAGGCCTCTACCTACTGCCACCCCCTCAGCGTTGAGTGAAGGGTCTCACTTCACGTTCTGTCATATGGCTCATTCTGAGGAGACATGAACTGATCTATTCAGCCCAGACAGAGTACTGGGGAGAAACAAAAGTCATCCAAGTCTGTCTTAAGGAACCGGCGAGTTCACTGGGCTTACATCCGGAAGCAAGGGTGGCTGAGCAGCCACCTCACGGCAAAGGCCCACCCCAGCCCTAGTGGTAACTCGTTAAAGCTGTGTCCACAGTGGAGCTGTCTGCCCGTCTCTCCGACCCCACTGAAGAGTCTCTGGCCTCAGCCAGTGTTCACTGCTCACCTAAGCTCCCCAAGGCTTCCTGTGGGTCATAAGCATTTAGGCTTCTTTGTTCTTGTGTCTTGTGAGCTTCCTGAGCCGGCTAGGTTTAGCTAACCTTCCCAGTGCTGAGCCTCGCTCCTTGCAGGATGTTTCAGTTCAGAGGAAAACAGCTACACAACACCCCCTCGCGCCTTGTCCCTTAAGGTTCTAAATCCTAGACCAGGATCCTACATCCTTCATGATAGCAAGATGACTCCACCTCCTGCAAGGAGTGGGAAGTCCCTTCCCGTGGGACCGAGCCTGAGTTCAAGTTCAAGCCATGAAGCAAATGCGTGTGCTTCTCCTTCGCTATCACATGTGTCCCTAATGGCCCACGGGGCTGCCTTTGCTCTCAGTGCATAGACGGCCTCAGCGGCAACGGGACCTGCATCTGTGAGGATGGCTTCCAGGGCTCCAGGTGTCAGTTCTGCTCCGACGCCAACAGATACGGACCTCGGTGTAACAGAAGTAAGTGGGGCCTCTAGAGCTCCTGTCCGTGGGTTCGGGCTCGTCCTGAGGATGCTGACGATGCGGTCTGGTGTCTTGTGGATTCCGCTTGTGGTCGTCATCGTCCCAGCGTGGGTTTATTACGTGCTTCCCAACCTGGAGCATGGGCCAGACAGCTAGCTGGGCACGTGGGACCGGGTTTCTGATTCTCTCTGGGATGAGTCAGAGAAAATGCATTTTTTTGGCTTTCAGGGAGGGGAGGGGGTTACTGGCAGTGCTGATCCGGCCACCACACTTTGGAAAGCACTTTCTGTGTTCTCGAAGACGGCAATAGAGACTATTTCAAGAAACAGATCTGCCCCCTTTCAAATAATCCTTACCCATCAGTGCCTCCATTTCAGAATCGTGGCCTTGGATGAGTGCACGCTCAAATAGCAGATGAAATAAAGGCGGAGGCACTAATAAGTATTTTATAAATTCATCGCAACTTATACGTGGAAAGCTCTCCTGAGGACACGCCTAGCATGTCGTACATACTGAAAACATGCTGGCTACTGTTGTGACCTCTTACTGTTTTGTTTTTGGTTTTTGTTTGCTTGTTTGTTTTGCTGTTATTATAATAGCCGTAACCACACCTCAGGGGCATAGGTGCCAAAAGGCCTGTAGAACTTATAGAAAGTCCGGCCGTAGGCATATACAAATGTAGCCCTAACACTGGCAGAAAAGGAGTGGTTCCTTAAAATGACTTCATACGTATATTTTACTATATACATTTTCAGATGCCCGTTCCTAAGCTAAAATTAGAATGTATCAAAGTGAAAAGAATAGGCCAGAGCCTCCCATGGAGTCAGGCCAGCCAAAAAGTTAAATGCTCATTTCTAGTTTAGTGGCCATATGACCGGAGAAAGTGTTACAGTGTCTCTGTCCAGAAAATGGAGACAAGGTTGCAGAGTTGCCCTCACAGCCGTGGAGATTGCTTCCAACTCATTGCCACTGAACTCGGCAGCTGTTCTAGTCCTCCGCATAAAAAGGCATCGTCTTTTTTTTTTTTTTTTTTTCTGAGATAGGGTTTCTCTGTGGCTTTGGAGCCTGCGCTGGAACTAGCTCTTGTAGACCAGGCTGGTCTCAAACTCACAGAGATCTGCCTGCCTCTGCCTCCCGAGTGCTAAAAAAAAAAAAGGCATCGTCTTTGCCTGACCCCTATACACAGCCTCACACGTGAATCCCCTCCAGGGGAGTCACCACACAAATATTATAGAAACCGCACACAAATGGTATGTTGCCCAGCTATATTTTTTAGACAAGAGAAAGATGTGGATATGTTTAGAGCAGACATAGGGATTTTTAAAAATATTTTTGATACAAAATCCGGAGCTGGGCAGTAGTGGTGCATGCCTTTAATCCCAGCACTCGGGAGGTAGAGGCAGGAGGATCTCTGTGAGTTTGAGACCAGCCTGGTCTACAAAAGCTAGTTCCAGGGCAGGCTCCAAAGCTACTGAGAAACCCTGTCTTGAAAAACCAAAAATTAAAAAAGTAAAAATAAAACAAAATCCAAGAATACATTACAGGTTGCTCATAGTGTCAAGCCAGATCATAACTGGGGACTTCTAGCACAGAAATTATATCTACTAAATAATCAATAAAACCAAGTCACACCTATTGCTACCCCCCAATAGTCCTGCACATTTGGTGTGAACACACCCCCTTCCTTCGTAGCGTATCTGACTGGGAACCCAGTAGAATAGCATGGGTCTGCGCCGGTCAGCCCTAGCTAGTTGTTCTTCTCGCTGAGGAAGATATCTAAAGCAAAAGGGGGAACTGATTGCAAAACCTGACAGCCGTGACATTTGTCAGGTCTCCAGCAGGATGTGGAGGCTCGGGTCAGGAGGCAGGCGCTGGAGCCCTGCTCCTTGCAGATGAAGTCCTGACTCATGTAGAATGGTGTATGCCGGTTAATTTTTGTTTTTAAATCCAGATGTGATTTTTTTCCAGGGTGTTTCCTTTGCTTCTGCTCACTCTTTCCTGGGTGTTGGCTCCAAACACCTCTTTATGCTGGTTCCTGTCTCCTTAGTCCCAGCTGCGGCAAGGCCCAGAGCCCTTCCTTACAGCATCATTCAAATCCCAATCCTTACAGCCTTCCTTTGAGAGGCTCCACCTCCCACCCTGACCTGCATGCATAGGTGCCTCACATTGCAATGTGTGTGTATGCGTGCATGCGTGTGTGTGTTCACACATATGTGCATATACATGTTCATGTGGGTATGTGTGCATGGAAACGTACATGCATACATGTACATATACATGTGGAGGCCTGAAGTCAACCCTTGGGTGTCTTTCTCAGGGACCTATCAGCTTGTTTTCTGAGACAGGGTTTCTCATCAGCCAGTGATCCCAGGGACACATCTGAATTACAAGCACCCGTCACCGTGTCTGGGTCCCGTGGATCGAACTTGGGTCCTCACACTTGGGCAGCAAGTGTTTTTCAGATTGAACTAAGCCCCACTTTGTAAACTTCAAATATCAATATTGAAAACCGAAGTAAATAGCTGGAGTTTGAGGTGACAGCAGAGCTGGGGGAATGCTGGGTGAGACTGTGCC
The DNA here is from genome assembly GCA_028555095.1 of Dicrostonyx torquatus. Classification (NCBI taxonomy): domain Eukaryota; kingdom Metazoa; phylum Chordata; class Mammalia; order Rodentia; family Cricetidae; genus Dicrostonyx; species Dicrostonyx torquatus. The sequence goes on along the minus strand of JAQHUG010000103.1, from coordinate 928,514 downwards.
CCACTGTGTGCACGGTCACTGTAGACAGGGACTTGGAAGGCACAGGGTGGGGTCCCCGCATGGGAACTCGCAGACCAATTGGATGGTTTGCTTCTGCTCTCTGGGCCTCTGCCTCTGCGTCTAAAACGTAGATCATACTTACGCTGTGACACCAAGGGCGGTTAGCGAGATGGCGAGAAGCCAGTCCAGGACTTCGAATGAAGTCGGGACCGGCCACTAATTATCACTAGGTTTGCTGTGAACCCAAGTGCAGAATGAACACCTGATCCCATCTGGAGTTCTACAAACAGAAGAAATCTTGCCTAGTTATTCTTGAATGTTTTCAAAAAGTGAGAAACTACTCAGCTAGCATCTCCAACCACAGAGTAGTTGGAAATCGGGTTCCTTAGCTGTTTTCCCAACATCACAAATCACCTCCTTCTCCACGACCACACACAGATACACAGAGGGCACACTGGGAACCAATATGGCTTCCTCCTGGGGGGACAGTCAGCTCTCCAAGGCCGCCCGTGCCCCCCAAGAAATGCTGGTAATCCTGAATTCGACCCAGCTCTGATTTGGCAGCACTGGGCAGGGGCAGAGAGTCCCCATCCTCCACAGTACTGTGTTCCAACGGGAAACGATCCTCCAAACCCTGAACTGTGTGTCCCCTTCTCCTGCAGCCTGCCTGTGTGTCCACGGAGCATGTGATAACCGCATAGACAGCGATGGAGCCTGCCTCTCGGGAACATGCCGAGAGGGCAATTCCGGGAGGTTCTGTGACAAGAAGGCCTCAGCCTGTGGGCCCTATGTGCAGCTCTGTCACATCCATGCCACCTGTGAATACAGCAATGGGACAGCCAGGTAGGTGAGAGGAAGGAATGCCATCCTTCACGCAAGGCCAAGGCCACAAGGCCGCCACACCACCTGTGGATGGAGCCAGCCCGTATTTCGTGCTTGATAAAGTCAGGCACGCTCTGCCCAGCTGACAGTATGGCAGCTCTTGTGGGAGCTAAGACCGAGCGGAATCCAGGTTTTAGCTTTCCCTTGCTTTGAAATGCACCAACTGTGTGACCTTCGGCGAGTTAATTTACCTCTCTGAGCTGTAATCTCCTCATCGGTACTGGCGAACCCTGCCTAACAACAGTGGTAGCGGTTAAAAGAATCAAATGTAAAAGCATCGTGTCCCGGCCTGGATCTGTCCTTATTATGAGCACATTTAAGAAAGCAATGAAGGTCACGGGTGCACATATCACACTTTCTGCCCTCGGGGATTGCTGCAAGTGCCAGGCCAACCAGGGCTACAGCAAGACCTTGCCTTAAAAATCCGAAAAAGGGGGGTTAGAGAGGAGGTTCGGCAGATAAGAGCGGTCGCTGCTCCTCCCGAGGAGCCACGTTGTGTTCCGAACACACATGCCTGAAACTACAGCTCCAAGGGACCTAACACCATCTTTTGGCCTCTAAGGGTGCATTCATGCATGTTGTATGTGTGTGTGTGTGTGTGAGAGAGAACATGTACACGCATGTGCTTTAGAGTGTAGCAAGTTTGCTCTCCTCTGGTTCACAGGCAATAACCACCTCCCAGACCCTGGAGGATACAGAGGCTGTCTGGAATCCCAGCCCTGTTCTGACATGGTTTCTTAAGTTGTATTTGAATAGTTACTTTCTTGTTTCGGGAGACTGTCCCCCTAAAGAGAGCAGGCTTTGTGTCCTTCTTGTGGTTTCGTGATGTGTCTCAGCCTCAGGAACTGGGAACCATGTCAGTTTTGTGTTTGCCAAAAGTCGCCTGTGAGTGTCCTAGCCCACCCACAGCGGGCTGTCGTGTGTTACGTATGACCTCAGGCAGCGCAGAGACCTCTGTTGGAACAAATCAAGCTGTCTGTCTGTCTGTCTCTCTCTTCTCTCTCTCTCTCTCTCTCTCTCTCTCTCTCTCTCTCTCTCTCCTCTCCTCTCCTCTCCTCTCCTTTTCTCTCTCTCTCTCTCTCTCTGTGAGGACACCAGACAAATCGCTTCCTCCAGGAGACTTGATCCTGGATAAAAGTCTATCATTTTTTAAGCACATGTTGCTGACGTTTCAGGGGGACATGGAGGTTTGAGGGAAGCCACGTGGTATCCTGGCCTCTATCACAAGGCGTTCAATAGATTCGATCAAATCGATGAATGGATGAGCAGATGGCCCACATATACAGCAAAAGTATTATGGTAGAGTATTTTGGAAGGGATGTCTGAAATCAGAATGAGATCAGAAATTGTCTTATCACAGGAGGTACACATGAGTGTGTGTCTGTCCGTCTGTCTGTCTGGGGGGTGTTATGTGAAGGACCAGAGAAGGGAAGAGGGGTCTCATCTGTTAACATGTTCAAGTATCAGACATGTGCCACAGACAGTTTTTGTCTCTGTTGAAACAGAGGGAAAAAACTAGCATGGAACCGGTTATAAACAGTGCAGTTCAGGTCCGGTAAGAGCAGACCAGCTGCCACCTCTGTACCCAGTGGTGCCAGTAAACTCTGATGAGCTCCTCACAAGTATGGGTGCCATTTTCCAAATGAGAAGGTAGTGTCCCAGTCATGACGAGACTCGGGCAGGTCACACAATGGCTAAGGTAGAGTCCTGACTGCAGACCCCTAAATCATCCATCCGTGCTTACACCCAGGCTCCCTGCACAGAGCTAATCACTGTGATCCCGGGCACATCAGGCTCCTCCCTAGCTGGCTACAGGCACCTGCGTGGCCAGTGCTGAGTATCCTGGGCTGACTGTGCGCATTCTGTCCTTCATAGCTGTGTCTGCAATGAGGGCTATGAAGGGGACGGAGCCCTCTGTTCCAAGAAGGACCCTTGCGCGGGATCAACCTCCAGAGGAGGCTGTAGTCCAAACGTGAGTGCTGTTTCTCAGAGCCCAGTGCCCTGGCTTTTGCTTCCTTTCGTTTTGTTTAGTTTTTACAAGTAACACAGCAAGAAACCACCCAATGAAGTCACTCCGTGGAGACGAAAGACGTTTATTAGGGGAAAAAAATAACCTGCCGTGCTCCCTTAGACAGTGGAAGGCGCCGGGCGGTGGTGGCTCACGCCTTTAATCCCAGCACTCGGGAGACAGAGGCAGGC
>JAQHUG010000103.1:899397-918784 GCA_028555095.1 Dicrostonyx torquatus | reverse complement strand
AAGGAGCCCTCAAGTGAGCCCTCGGGAGTGTAATCATGGAGGAGCCCACTGCAGACTCACGCCTCACCAAGCACTTAGCAAATGACTGCACCTTTGGTTCATTTGTGTCACCAGACTGCCTTTGAGAAGGGGAAACAGAAATGTCTTGGGGTCTGTATTCATTTTCTAGGCCTTTCCATAGCAAAAGTGTCACAAACTGGGCCTCAGAGAACAGCAAACATTGTCTCATGATCTGGAGGCCTGAGATCAAAGTCAGCCGCTGCATCCTTCTCAGGGACACTGGGGGAGCCTGTCCCCTGCTCCTCCCCTAGCCTTGGGTGGCCTGCTGGCCCTTTTTGGTAGAGACGTGTTAACTGACCTCCAGCTTCGCATTCCCGTGACGTGATCTCTGTGTGCGCACATCTGCTCTCGTGTTTTCACGTGGATGCTAGAGTCAGGTTAGAGTCAGGGTCCTCGCCACTCCAATAGGATCTCATCTTAAATAACTTCCCTGTTTCTAAACAAGATCATGTTCGGGGGGGGGGCCTGCAGGACTTTAACAGATGAATTCGAGGCTGAAGAACAGACTCCAGTATCTACAGCGTCTATATCCTCTTCCTACAAACAACTGTTAAACATCCTGAGGGGAGACGGAAGAAAGAGAGGGCCTCTCCGAAGTCTTTAGGAAACCAAAGAAGCCCCACCTAAGAGGGCCTTCACTTGGCTGCAGTTGGTTTAAAAGGTTTCAGACACACTAAATGGGTACTAACTTTAATTTCTGCGAATGTTGCTTTAAAGAGACAAGCCACGTCTGGATGAAAGGCATGAAGGAGTGCCAGGGCTGGGGGCATGGAGGTGCTGTGCTGACGCAGGGGGAGGGAGCTAAGCCTCGGGTTGATGGGCTTGTGGTCTGCCATGGGCAGGGTGTGCTTGGTTTCCGTGTGGGTATAAAATATCGCACACACACATATAATAGACACGCTTGCCTTATAAAGCTCACAGAGCAGGTGATACTGTTGAAGACAAAACTCATACAATGGGAGTTTTGTTCACTTCTTCCTCTGACGGAGAGATCTCATGTCGGCCCCCACTGGGGTGTATTGATGCTTCCCAAGCCCACCCTAAACAGCCCTTCTCCAGTCAGGCTTCCTCACGTCTCTTCGTCTTTCTTGACAGTTTCCCTCAGTTTCAATGCCTACTCCCCCTGTTCCCCACCCCCAGCCCTGCTCCCTTGTCCCCCTCAAGGCCCAGCAGGGTCCCACTTCTAAAAGAGCACCCTCAGAGACCATTCTAAGCCTGCCCACCCTCTCTGAACATAGTCTATTCCCAGAAGCAGCCAGTGACTCCACAAAACTTGTGCCTCTTCTTTTTCAGTGTGTTAAGATCAGACCCTTCTCGTTTATCTTTGAATGCACTTCTCTCTTTCTCTAGATTTGTTGGTTCCACAATAACCCCCAAACCGCTGTTTTAACGTTTCAACGAAACAGCTGTGCTGTTTAACTCAGTTGAAGAATTGAGTTAACTCAATTGTTTAACTCAATTGTTTTCAAATCCTGTTTGAAATGTCAGGATATTGCATTTCCCTGGGAAACCGTTGGGGAGATAGAATGGAGTTTCATTTCGCGCTGATGCACTGGTTTTCCTTCTGGCCTTTCCTTTGCTCGGGTTGCTGGTTGGTTTCCTTTACACTGTAGCAGTCAGCAGCAGCCTCGTCCTTTCATTGTCCGCCATGGACGCAAAAATATTCTCCTTTTACTATGTCACTGTCGTCATTATAGGTTATCGGTTAGCTATTGATTCTCCCCATGGGGCAAGTGAGGGCTGGAATACCGGCTGCACCCTGCCTCCTGTAGCAGGGGACTAAGCCCTGGAGAAGAAGGGGCATTTACTAGCTACGTGAAGCTACATCAGCTGCTGGGCTATGTGCTGTGGGTTGTCCACGCAGAAGCGATGCGCTGAATCCATCCACTCAGCGGGGAGGCATTATCATAATTGAGCAGAGGGTCATCAAGCTGGCCATAGCCTTGCTCATGGATCTCCACCAAACCGATAAGCCAAGCTTGCGTAACCTTTCACTCTAGGAACAGGGTCGGCTTTTCTATTGCCATAGCCTTTGCGTCTCAGCTTTCTTTATAGGCCTTTGTGAAGTCAACGATTTTAAGAGAAAGTAAGAAGGACTGTGATTGGGCATCGCAATGCTAATGGTAACCAATGATGTAGTAATCAAGGCAGCTGACTACGTACAGTGACTAGCAGTCTGGAATCTAGTCTCTGTTCTTCAGGAGGGTTGAATGGCTGTGGTTCCCATGGTCTGCTTGTTGGTGTAGCGGGACGCAAGGCTTATGAGTGCTTGCCCCAGTAATCCCTTCTGTTCTTTCTGGAATTACAGAATGAGTGTGAGTGCAAGAAAGGATTCCGAGGAAACGGGATTGATTGTGAGCCGGTCATTTCATGCTTGGAACAGGCAGAGAAGTGTCACCCCCTGGTGAGTTCTGTGATGTTTCCTTCAGTATTAAACACACAGAAAACACTTAAGAACAAAAATCGTGTTGTGCGGCCGCTTCTTGTGGCGATCATAAGACACCTGAGCAATCAACTTGAAGAAGGTTTGGCTCCTGGTTTCCAAGGTTTCAGTGAGTGGTCACCTGGCTGCTTGGCCCCTGGGCCATGTGTGGTGAGGCAGAGCATCGTGTGAGGAGCAGGAAGTGATCAAAGTACCTCACTCCGTGGTGAACAGGAGTCAGAGAGGAAGTAGTTGAAAAGAAAACATGACTCCATAGGCATGTCCCCAGTGACCTACTTCCTCCAACTAGACCCAACCTGTAGAAGTGTTGACTACTTTCCAGTAATGTCATTAAATTTTGAACCCACCAATGGAATCATCCATTGAAGAAATCAAAGTCTTAATGATTGAATCACTTCCCCAAGCCCCACCTCTGTGTAGACAGAAGTTTCTGTTCTGCTCAGTCCTGCAGCCGTTTAGTCCCCAAAAACACACAGAGGTTTGTATTAATTATAAACTGTTTGGCCTATTAGCTCATGTTTATTATTAACAAGCTCTTACAACTTAAATTAACCCATGATTCTTATCTATGTTTAGTCACATGGCTTGGTATCTTCTCTCAGTAAGGCATTCTCATCTTGCTTCTGCTGCATCTATAAATTACTGCATCTCTGCCTTTCTTCTTCCCAGAATTCTCTTAGTCTCGTTGCCCCACCTAGACTTTCTGTCGGGCTACTGGTCAGTCAGCGTTTTATTAAACCAATACGAGTGACAAATCTCTATAGTGTACAAGATCGTTATCCCACAGCACCTCTGCACACACTGCATGAGGGAGCAAGCCATTAACACAGTATTCTTTGGGGAGGACACTTCATATCCAAACCCTCACAGCTCTGCCTTGTCTGCGCCTAGCCATGCAGAAAATCTCTCGCCTCCAAAGGGCATCCCTAAGCAGAATCTGAGCAGCTAGTGCAATCACCACTCTGTCTCAAAGCTTGGAAGAAAGAAACAGCTTGGGTTGCCAGATAAGGTGCTAGGCAGCAGCTGAATCTGAATTTAAAATACAGAGAGTAAGTTTTGGGCAAAAGTTCAGTGAACCCAAAATATTGCACGAGAAGAGTTTATTCTAAAATATATTCATCATCTGTCCGGAAATCAAATATAACTCTCTTGGGGTTTTCATTAGCTAAATCTGGCAGAGATGAAAAGGACATTTGCTGTGAGTACAACCGGCAGGAGGAGCATCCTGCGGCGACACTGGAGGGTTTAAGGGTCGCTACTGCCATCTCTCAGCCCTGAGTTTGCAGGGGCTTTATTGTTGCTGTTTTCCCTGTAGACGTGGGGATCAAATACAGGGCTGAGCACACATGAGGCAAGTGCTCTACCACGCAATTCCCAGGTCTTATGCAGAGTTCTTATCTTAGGCCCGACCGTAGGTAAGAGTGGGGTCTGACATCACAGTTAGGAAAGCAAGTCCTGTTGTCCATCTTGCTCTCTCTCAGGCCACCTGTCAAGCCGATGCCTCTGGCGTTTGGAGCTGCGTTTGTCAAGAGGGCTATGAAGGGAATGGCCTCCTGTGCTATGGAAACGTGCTCATGGTGAGTCCCTAGGGAGACCCTCATGTGCAAAGTCAGAGGGCACACGGCAGGAAAATGACTGTCTCGGCGAAGATAGCCTGAGACGTGTTTCCCCTGGGGACCCTTTGTCCGGGAGGTTTTACATGAGGACGGCTGGTTTTTACAGACATCTCACACGTTGGGGGGGGGTCACTCGTTTTCACAGGCGGCGGCAGCTTATATTCGGCACTTTTGGCACACAGAGCAGACTTGACTTTTGCTTGCCAGTCTGTGTCACAAACTTCCCAAGTGAGCAGCTGCCCCCTCTGCTGGGCTGCTCTCCAGTGGGTCTTATGACTCCCATGGGTACCCAGAACACCCTGGGTTTACCCATACTGAATGAGGTGGAGTGTGTGTGTGTGTATGTGTGTATGTGTGTGTGTGTGCGCACGCATGTGCATGTGCAAGTACACACACAAGTGCCCTCTGTGTACCAGGTGTCTTACTGGGTCCTTCATGCAGCAACTTCTCATGTCCCAGTCTTCAGCTCCACACTGGCTCTGAGTGGGCGCTGTTTCCTGAGCTCAGGGGATCTCCTTGGGGTCTAGGTGGCTGTTTCTTACCCGCTAAGTTCTGATGTGAGAGAACTTAGATTGCAAAGGCTAGACTTACCTCAGTCTAACAGGCAGTGTCCAAACTGTAGACCACAGGCCTATGCACCCCAAATCAGCTATGATCCAAAATTTATAAAAATTTATAGAAAACATTATCAGATCTGTTTTGCATTTTTTCTTTGTATTTACTCTGTTACGTGGTTTTCAAGTGTGAACTTTGTACACACCAACATTGCTCTGTCGTGTCCAAAGGTTGGACACACCCACCTCTGGAGGACAGTCAGGCCCCTGAGTGTGAAGCCACCTACAGCGCTTGCTCACACAGCTGGGGTGCAGGTCCACAGCGGACTGGGGAGCCTGGCTCTACAGAAGCACAGCTCACGAGGGCGGGGGCAGGCTGTCCGGAACCTCCCTGAGATGATGTTTCTGTGTGCTCTCTCTCTCCCTCTCCTGCCCTCCCTCGAACAAATGAATAAGGAATTGTCACTTCTCTCTGAAGCAGCTGTGTTTTACCAGTGGATAAACGTGAGTCCCTGTGTTTGCACCTTCACATCGGTAACATGAATCGTTTTAGAGGACTGGAGTTTGTGCGGTAGGAAAAGCAGCTCCCCACCTTGCCTGCACTTTAGAATCATGGGACGCCGCACCCCAGGAGACTCTCTGATCTGATAAGTCAGGGGCTTGGCCTGGACACTGGAGCTACCATGTATAGCCAAGCTGGGAAGTGATGGCCCAGGTTAAGCTGGGGCAGCTCAGTTACACGCAGTTCAAATAACATAAGGATGGCACTATCCGCCACAGCTCTCTCTTTGAAAGCCTAACACGACTCATGCCCGAGTTCACCAAGGCTTAGACTTAGAGCTAGCATCTGAGGAACCTCGTATACGCTTAGCTCCCTGCTCAATGTGCTGGAAGAGCTTGCTCTACACCCCGGTAGAGTGTTGTACAGAGTCCAGATTCACCCCGCCCCGGTGTCTGGATCTCCATCCTCTTTAACTGAATGGACCAGGGAGGGGGTCTGACCTAGTCAGACATCCTAACAGATTGTCTCTTTAAATAAGTTTGAACCAAAACAGGTCTTGCTTAGCCAGCGCTCTCAGAGAACAGCTCCCTGTCCATTCCAGAACATTCCAGGAACCACTAGTTTCTACGGTGGAGGCTCTCTCTACAACTCTTCCTGCAGGCAGTCAAGGGACTGGTCCCTCTCCGAGCAGGTTGGCTTCCCGCCAGCCACACATGCACAGCAGTGTCGCCCCACACGCGATGCCAGCCCAGGAGCAGGCAGGACAGGGCACATTTCCCCCAACCCGCTTTACTGCTTGCAGTGTTGGATGTTTCGCATCAGTTCCAGCATGAGCATCCAGCAGAAAATCAACAGGTTCTCTAAACCAAGATTTAGGGTTTGGAGCTGGTTTTTATTTTTGGTTGATTTTTTCCCCCCACAATCGTTGAACGTAGCAGTACACTTTCTGGGCATGAACGGGACGCGGTTAATTTTGACCCAGGCCCTCATTCTCCCTGCTCCCCTCAAACGCTCACTCTAAAAACATCGAAGAACTCAGACAGTTCTTTGTGTGCACGCGTACACACAACGCACATACATATACATCAAGGCTATTTAATTGGCTTTTCATTCAGGCTTGTGGGGACAAAGTATGACCCAATCAGGAAAAGCTGTATCGTTATAAAAATCCACACATTTAAAAAAAAAAAAAAAAGATTCTCAGAAAAGGACGTATGTCATCAGTCAATGGCTGGGTGGGCTTGGGGAGGAAAAGCCTGGTATCTTCCCAGCACTCCCTCCCTCTAGAATTGCTTCACAAGGAAAGCCATCATCTCTGATGGCGTGAGCCAGCCTCGCTAGTCTCTAACACTATTTGGACCACTTTCTTTCCTCCCATGATTTAGGATGCTTCCCTGCAATCCATGCTGTCCGCCACCCCGAATCTCACTGTCTTCGTGCCTTCCCAGCAAGCCATTGAGGACATGGACAAGAACGAGAGAACCTTCTGGCTGTCCCGGAACAATATTCCAGCCCTGATAAAGTGGGTGCCCTTCACCTTATTTTCCGTGATCCTTCCTGTCCTAGGATGTCCCTAGCCACCCTCCCCTGGGTCAGGGGACTTTACCTGTCAACAGCTGACTCTAAACCAAGCCCTGGGCTTTGCATACCATTTGGTTAGCCCCACCAACACCTCTGAGATTGGTGCTACAATTCCTCCCCATTTGATAGATGGAACAGCAAGGCACAGAGGGCTTGATGACTAGTTCCAGCTGAGACTCACCACTGCAGGGGAGAATGTGAAGTCTGAGGGTGCTGGTCTGCCCCAGGAGTTGTTCTCCTGGTCAGTGACACGACCTGGGGCATGGATGTTGACCTGTGACCCCTATGCTCTGATGCTTTTAGATATCACACGGTACGAGGCACGCATGGAGGGGCCGATCTGCAGAGCCTGTCATCCTCTGACATGCTGGCAACACTCCTGCAAGGAAGCTTCCTGCACCTGGACAAGGCGGATGGGGTAAGAGCACCGTCATCTGGCTGTCTGGAGCACAGCACCTTTACCCATGCTGTCCTTTCTCAATTTCTGTGATGGGGATTTATGGAGATGAACACAGAGAGAAGAGACGCCTGCGTGAGCACCACCCAGTTGCGACAACGATCGCACATGTACACACTTAAAAAAACAAAAACAAAACAGGAAAACAACTGGGCTACGGCAGTACATTCATTAATGTTCTCGTCACTGTGATCAAACATTTTTTTTTAAAAAAAAAAAAAAAAACAACTTAAGGTTTGTTCGGCTCACGGTTTGAGGGGAAGCCATGGTGGCAAGAGCTTACGGCAGATGGTCACACGGTCTACAGCCAGGAGAAATCAATAAGGGACATTGGCTTTCTATTTTTTATGCAGTGCAGACTCCAGCCCATACACTAGTGTTTCTGATGTTTAAGGTAGGTCATCCTGCCTCGATTAACCTAGTTTTAAAAGTCCCTTGTAGACATTCCCTGGGGCTTGTTCCACAGTGATTCTGGATCCCACCAAGTTGACAATCACTATTAGCCATAATAAAGGGAAGTCGGTTTATCCAATGGAGTGCCACTGGCTAGATCAACCATACTCCAGGGCAGACCCCGTGCCCAGGAGAAGTTGACCAATACAAAATGAACCTCAAGTTTCTTTCCAGTGGGTGCTTTTCGTTTTGTTTGGCATCTTTTGTCTTACTGTCTTTCGTTTATTTTAATTTTCATTTATGTGTTTTTGTGGGGGGGGTTGAGAGAAAACATAAAGTTAGTCAGGGAAGGAAGTGGGGAGAATCTGGGAGGACTTGAAGGGAAGGGGAAACATGATAAAAAATATATTGTATGAAACAAAATTTAAGAAGAAAAAAAAAGACTACCAGTGATCCAAAATGCAGAGCATGGAGCTCCTCCTGACATGTCCTAGAAAGGGAAAAGGGCATTTAGTGCCACAGCTTTGGTGCAGGGTTAAGCAAGACTGGTAACCCATAGCTCCTAATAGAGTCATCACCCGTAACTGGATGTCATGTGAGTTAGCCCATCTGCAAGCCTGTAATAAATACCTACTCTGCACACACGTGATCTTAGTGCTAGAGCCAAGGCAGTGGCCATGGAAGAGTGAGACTCCAGAGAAACTGGTTTTCTGGCATTTCCGGAGTCTATTAAGGACTCACGTGCCAATCTGAGGAGGAAGTCTGGCTTAGTGACTGCGAGCAATTGAATGTTAAAGTCTTCCCGTGAGTGGAACGAAATGAGGGTTCTAGCAAGCAAGTGGGGACAGCTGCCACCATGATCATCAGCCACGGGCAGAAAAGACTCAGAACTTCCCAGCTTACCTCTCAGCCTACGAGAATTAGGAAAAGAACCCACTGAGTTGAGTCTAAACATTAGGCTCATTGGCTGATGTAGATAGCAGAAAACTCTAACAAGGGCTTCCATAGATATTTTATAAATCTTTGTAAATCTTTGGAAATTCTAATGACACTCATATAACATTTTGAATTGTTTAAATAAAAAATATGAGATAAAGATTTTGGGTACATATTTTGGGCATGGTGACACATGCCTTTCACCCCAGCCTTGAGGAAAGCAGAGGCAGGTGGATCTCTGTGAGTCCAAGGTCAGCCTGATCTATATAACAAGTTCCAGGCCAGTCAAGGATACACAGTGAGACCATGTCTCAAAGAATAAATATTTTTTATAAAAGATAATGGTGCAAAGATGCTGCTAGTGAGAGAGAACACTGGGATATTGCACAGCTGTGTCTATATGCCTAGCTACACTACAGTCTACAAATAAATAGGTGAGCCCAGCTTGGTGCTGTGGAGCTGTGATCCCAGCTACTCCAGAGGCCGAGGCAGGAGGACTACAAGTTCAAGGCTTCCTGGGGTATAGAGTAAAGTCATGGTCAGCCCTGGGCAAATTAGTGAGTCCCTGTCTTGAAACGCAAAGTAAAAAAGCGGGTGGGAGACGTAGCTCGGTGGAAGAGCACTCGTGTGAAGTCCTACATTCAACCTCCGGTGCTCTCGGAAAACCGATCCAAATAGCTGGAAGAAGGGGTTTGAATGTTGTCATCCCAGGAAGAAATAAATGATTCAGATGACAGAGCCGAAATATCCTAATTAGATATAACATACTGGAGTACCACAGTACATACGACAGGTAGGCATCGTTGTTTTTTAATTTACCACACGCCTTCGTGTATACTTACACATGTGATTACTGTAGTCGGGCTAGTCCACTGGTGTTCCAAACCAGCAATGTTCTCAGCACCGTGAACATCCATAGCATCCCTGTGCAGCAGTAATTACTGGCCTGCGTGGGCCTTGCTTGCTCACTGCCATTGTAGGAGGCTACAGTGCTGGTAACTCTGGCAAGCATGCATGGAAATGTGTTGGAAATGGGTTTCAGGCCAAAGGCACCTAGACTGTCACAGGCTATCTAGGTCCCAAGATAAATCAGTCAAGGCCCCGACTTTGAGGAGATAATCATCAAGCACGCATTTTTTTTCTTAAGTTCATTCCTGTGTCTAATACAATAAAAATACCCCTTTAAACAAAAGGAGATGTGGCAGGTGTTGCCATGGCCTCTGCTCAGGAAACGTGCGTGTTCAGGGTTAGGTGAGCGTCCCTCCTCCCAAAGATCTAGGAGGAACTGCGACCCGAGGTCCCAGTGGGAAAAGGAAATGAAACCAAAACGATTAGCTCCCAGTTGCTCTCGACTGGTGGGCTGTCACTGTCTACACAGCTGCTCAAGAGGCAGGCACCCCAGAGCTGATGCAATTCCCCGAGGACACTCACCGCCCCAATTGTGTTTGCAGTTGCAGAACGTCACCATTGAGGGGGCATCCATTGTGGACGGTGACAATGCAGCCACAAACGGAGTGATACACGTCATCAACAAGGTAAAGGTGCCCCTGCCCATCAGGCAGAATTGCTTCCCCCTCTGTGATGGTTTCCTACATAGCGCTGTTTGGGGCAAATAAAAAAAAAATACTTAGCCTTAATATCAAATGAAGCTTAAGTGCGTTTCATCTTGGTTAGAATCTCATGAAGATTCTCTTCGTTCAGTCAGACTTGGCTGTACCTCAGGCCACCTGCCTCTGCAGCAGGGCTCCCGGTACACACGGCCTGATATGCACACTCCCTCTTGTATATGGGAACATCTTAAGAGGCACAAGCCTAAAATCGAGAACGAAGGGGAGGGGGAAGCAACTGGCTACCACTATCCACTCTCCTCCCTGCACTATTAGATCCTAAAAAGAAGGGGTACAGAAAACCCTGAGGAAAATAGAAAGCACAGAAAAACTACCCTAAGATTTTCATCTTTCACCTAAGTCCCAATTCAATGGTGTTCCTAGAATACTACAAGAAGAAAAAAAATTGGAAACGGGATTGTAAGCTAACCCATAATTTTCAGTTACCACACTGAAAACTTTCGAGTGCACTGGAAACTTTCAGAAGGTGGAGGGCTAAGGGAGCAATTGATTGATTGCAGTTTAGTTCAAATTGCTCTCACTTGGTACTTATATATTCAGTTTGTAAAAGCCATAGCTCAGCTATTTCTGTTCAAAAGAGAGGCTATTTGTGACTCTCTCTGTTTCTCAGTCTTTGCAATCCTTCAGCATGATCCAGAAGCTTAAAATACAACACTGTTAAGCTGCAGATTCGGCACTTATGGGAAATTATGGCTCCATGTGATACCAAGTGACACTGCTTCTCAGCATCTGTACCTTCTAGTCTTAGCTTCCCAGAGTACTAAAATACCTTTATTTAAAAAAAAATCATTTAAAAAAAAGAAACATAAACTGGGCCGGGGAGATGGCTCAGTAGGTAAAGTGGTTGTCATACCTGCCTTGAAGAGCTGAATTCAGAGCTCTAGTATCTATGGGAGAAGCTGGGTATAGCTTCATGGAACCTGTAAACCCAGCACAGGAGAGCAGAAACAGAAAGGTCTTTAACCAGCCAGTCCAGCTGAAATACTGAGCTCTGGGCTCAGAGGACACAAGCACACACACATTCCCCTCTTCTCCTATCTTATGTTATTTTTATGAACACAACTTCCTTAGTAAGATGGCACCTCAAGCCACCTCTTACTCTGAGCTCATTAGCATTACCATGGGAGAGTAAATCCCAACCCTTCAGTGGCCTTCCCACAGCCCGTGTCAACACAGTAAATGTTGAAGTGATAGTCTGGGCTTGAGCTCCTGACTAGCTGTACGACCTCGCTGAGGTTACACAGCCTCTCCGAACCTCATTCATCTTCCTTTGTGGGGATTAACTAACACCCTCTACTTCAACCCTTGCTCTTAAAGGACCCTCAGCAAATGCTGGTTTCATTCCATTCTTCCTTTGAAATCCTATGGGATTTTCTGTATGGCACTTATTTGACATAACCTCCAGTTGTCCTGTACTGATGCCTGTTTCCTGAGACCCTTTAATGACTAAATCCTAGGAGGCATGTGGCCGCATCTCTGTGTCCCTCATCAGAACAAGCACCTTGCCCTATACATGATGATTGGAATTTCTGCAGGTCCATTAGGTTCCGGGCACTGTGCCAAGTGTCACCCCCACTTGGTGTCCCTTTTATTTCTTACAACACTAAGATGGTGAGTGCTCTATCATCCTCATGTCACAGGCAAGACAACACTCCAAGTTAATAACTGGGCTAAGGAAGAACTCACGGGAACATGGAAAGTTTATGATTGTTCTCCTCTTTGCCCCTGGATTGTGCGGTTCCCTGAAAAGCTCTGTCAGCTGGCACCGTGCCACCTTTGATAGCACCATTATGTACAGTCGTGTGGGCTGTGTGATGCATAAAGGTACTTGGCCATGAGAAATCCAGCCCACGGGACTTTGCTTTGTACCCACTAGAGTTAAAAAACAAAAAACCCTCAAGGGGTAGCTTTTATGAAGTCTCGCCTTCATAAATGTGACATGAACCTGACCTTAGATAATGCCTTAGGGTTTATAAGGCTGTGATGAAACACCATGCCCAAAAAGCAAGTTGGGGAAGAAAAGGTTACACTTCCCTATCACTGTTCATCACCAAAGGAAATCAGGACAGGAACCTGGAACTGATGCAGAGGCCATGGAGGGAGCTGCTTACTGGCTTGTTCCCCATGGCTTGCTCAGCCTGCTTTCTTATAGAACCCAGGACCGCCAGCCCAGGGATAGATGGCACCACCCACAGTGGGATGGGCCTTCTCCATCGATTACTAATTAAGAAAGTGCCTCATGGGCCTGACAGAACCTGATCCTACTGTCAGAGAAATGAGCAGAGAGTGGGTGTAGGGTGTCAGGGACTGGTCCCACTGTTGGGAAAATGAGCTAGAAAGAGCAGGGAGCTGCAGAGCATCAAAGAGAAGAGGAGAAAATAGAGGACAATGTAAAGAATATATCAGGTCTGGGGTAGGAAGGATGAAGGTCCCCTTAGCCAGTTTCTCCACATCTAAAAGATCTCCTGCAGATGTATCAGGAGCAAACAGAGTTATTTAGAGAGCTTACACGGAACATTTTATTTAGTTATAGGGTGAAACTCAGTAAATAGAAATTTAAAGGACTGGATAAAAAATATAAATATGAGGATAATAAGGAAGAAAGGAGTGATCCACAAGAGGAAGGTTTCAAAACTCAGAAATGTTCCTGCCTTCCTCTAATCTAGGCGCTGGAAACAATGTGTAAAGAACCAGCTAGCAAATATGAAGTTTCCAGGTCCCCAGTCTCCATCACTACTCAGTTCTGTCTTTGTGATACAAAATAGCCCTCAGACAATGGATAAGAAATTTCTGAGACTGGGTTCCAAAAACAACTTTATTTTTATTTTTTGGCAGTGGTATAACAAAATTTAATTCACAGTAGATACTCTGAAAATAGTTAAACAACAAAAAGATCTGAGCAGCCCTCCCATTTGACAAGAGTGAGCCAATAGTCATAGATGATTCACAGCTTTCTGAATGCACGTTACAAGCGTTACATACAAATGCTACATTTCTGAAAATCTATGGCACAGTGCAATGCTTCCTGGAGCCCTGCACTCTGGGTACTTCACCTGAAGGGAGACAAGCTCCTCCTTTGCACAGCGAAAGGCAATGATTCAACCTAACATTTCATTACAGGCAGGTTAATCTCCTGGTCAAAGAACTATCCCTAGAAAGGAAGGCTCACCTTAAACCATGCTAATGAAATGTACATAAGAATTAATTCAAAAAATTTTAAAAAAGAATTAATTCTCTGTAGTAGGAATCTAACTGAGGATAGTTGAGTTAACTATTACAAAGCAGGTACCTCCTCCCCATTGCAGTTTCTTATTCCAAGATAGGGCAGAAAAAAACAACACTGCAATGAGTTTGAAAAAAAAATTTTAAAGAAAAAATTTAAGTATTAAATGTCTTTTCTATCAAATACTATAAAACTTATATTTAGGACAAGGAATTAAGAGGTTTTTTTGTCTCTCTCATGTTTTAAGATTTGCAAATGTTTTAATACCCCCCCCAGTAAAATGTTTGTTTACTCAACAGTACTACTCCTATCCTAGGAGTCTGATAGCCTGAAGCAATATTTCTCCTTGCTGCAGCGACTCCTTTCTCCCCTTCCTCCACTTCCTGTGCACCAATTCTTTTCAGACTTGCCAAGTGAGTAAGATAGTGAGGTCAGACCCCAGCCAATAGGGAAAAGACACAATCACCACCTTCCTCAGAATAAAAACCAAGTGCACTTCCTGTCCGTGTGTGTTCTTCCTGAGCACATCTTCTCCATCACATAGTTTATTTTGCCAGGAGAAAAAAAAAAGGCAAAGACTCCAGACCTAAGTGGGCTGGTCTACATTACTATGCACAACGTTGGTGCCTTATATTGTGAAAAAAAACACAAGGTTTGGTATCCATAGGAGATACAATACAGTAATTCAACACCGATTCCTTAGCAATGCCTGATACCTGGGGCAGAGGAAATGTCATCTTCCCAACTCTAAGACATCGACTAGGTTGCTCCAGCCACAAAGACAGAGCTCCTGCTCTACCCCTTTTGCCATAAGCCTGAAACCTGTAATCCATTCCAAGTAGAGTCTGCACAGAGGCAAGAATAGCATATATGTGTCCATGGTCCTTTCCTCTACTTGTTTATGAGCAGTTCAAGCAAGAAAGAGTTCTGTGCGTGTGTTCTCAATTTCTAGCCTAAACGTGCTAAAAGTTTGTCTTATCTTTTAATGGAGAGATGACTTGTCACTATAAAGTCCACACTGGAATGCAGTCCTGCCTCTACAAACTCTTGATTTATAAAGGAACACTTATTATGAACTGCTTACAAGACCCTAGGATAGGGATATTTTTAATAATGAAAACATTACTTTTTTCTGAGTTGTATTTTTAAAGCTTTCAGGATAAAACAGAAAATATAAACAAAAGGTATAATATCATAAGCGAATATTAACAGAATTTAATGTTCAAATATGTATTCTTTGCCAGGCAGTAGTAGTGCACACCTTTAATCCCAGCATTTGGGAGGCAGAGGCAGGCGAGCCTGGTATATATAGTGAGCTCCAGAACAACCAGGGCTGTTACACAGAGAAACCCTGTCTCAAAAAACAAACAGAAAAAGAAAATCAAAAACAAAACAAAACAAAAAAAAGAGCTAGAGACCGGAGAGATGGCTTAGTAGTTAAGAGCACTGGCTACTCTTCCAGAGGACCCTGGTTCAACTCCCAACAACCTATCATGGCTCACAACCATCTATAGTAGGATCTGATGCCCTCCTCTGTCATGCACATCACTCATATATAAAATAAAACATAAATTTAAGAACAATGTGATCTTAGAAAGTCATACACATAACAACGCTCTTTTCTCTAAATATAGCTGTCTCCTTGGTTGATGCCCAAAATTCTCCAGAACAATACTCTTATTTCCTACCAGTCATTTACAAACGAGCAGAAATTTCCTAAAAGGAGAAGACAAGTATTTGTAGACTTCAGGTTTGTATCAATTGAAGGAAGCTACTAGGAGAATAAGCCATATATGGAATACCAGAACTTAATCCACATGACAGGGGAGTCGCTAAGACTGAACTACGGGAATCAGTACATTTGGAGTAACATTTGCTTCCTGAGCACCTGAAACATGCAGAAAGGCCACAGAAACCAACACAACAGAGCAAAGTCAGCTCAAACTACCGCCTGCAACTTTAAGCTGAGTTTTGTGGTTCACACTCAAAACTCAATCTGTGTTTAACATTTTTAAGTTGAGCCATGTCAAAACCGAGAAGTACTGAGGGTCTGTGGACTTCTATTGCTTTCAAACAAATATATCTTCTTGTTCCAAAAAACAAAGCCACATTAACTCTTTCCATCCTCAAGAATAAAGACAACAGCTGCACTTCTCTTCTGCTAGGATATGGTTTCTTATGGAAGTACTCTTTAAGGAACTGCCGTTTCTTCTCATAGGAGTAGTACTTGTAGTCTTTGTGTTTTCTAGGATCTAATGCTAGGATCTGGACTAAGTCATCATCAGCAACCGGTTCGTTTGTTGTGTTTTCAATCCTTTGTCTCTTCAAAGGCAGAGCACTGGTCCCTTCCTCCGGACCTGATGCTGCAGCACCCTTTAGGACAAGCAAGGAAACATTCTCATCCCTCTTCTTGTCTTCCACCCCCAGGTGGCCATCTTCCCACTTTCTCTTCACAGGACACTTAGAATCAGGAATCCTTTCCCCATTGGTGAGCTGCGGTTCACTGCTAGCGACAAAACTGGACCCAACTTGTCGGTGTGAGCTGCTGTCCTTGGGAGCACACTCACAATGCAGCAGATGAAGAGTGATGGCTGCCGCAGTTAAGCTCCTGGGGTAGACCCCACAGCAGTGGACACACTTGAAGGCAGAATTGAATACCGGATAGGCTGTCGGCATAACATGGTGTCTGTCCTTCAAATGTAACATATAGGCCTCGGTTTTTGTGAATTTGCTCAAACAGAGGGGACAGGTCAGCTCTTGTTCACTGAGAAGCTTAGGTACATCCTTAACCTGAGGCCTCACCTTAACATACAAGGGAACCAGTGATGTGGAATGTATCCCTGAGAGGACAGCCAGGCAGACTTCCTGTTCTCCCATCTTCTCTCTTGGCAGAGTGATGATGAAATCAAGATAGGGGAAGAACAGGTCGCCATTAGCATCCAGGCTCAACTGGAAGCCCCTGTTACTGTACTCCAAAGACAGCTTCCTCCTCTCATGGTGTTTAATTCTGCTATGCTCCAAGAAACCCTGCAGGCTGTGGAAAGAAAATGGGCAAAACAGGCACCCCAAGCCATGTGTGAGCAAGTGGTACATTAGCTCCTCCTCTGAGACCAGGCATTTGCAGGGGAGGCACCGTATGGCCTTCTCCATTGTCCACTTCAGAAATGGCGCACATACTGCCAGCTTTACTGGCTCACGCTTCTCACTGGAGTTGGACTCACTTGGTTTGTGAGCCACTTCCATGTGAGCCTGGTAGACATTGGACGGGAAGAATACATTGCAAACTGGGCAGGTTTTCCACTGCTTGGCCTGTCTGACAACCATATTCACACCCACCTCGGGTAAAGAGACCTGAACAAATACATTCTGGTCTGCAGTGTTTACTGGCCCCTGAGAGGAGGGCAAGCTGGGCAGAGCACTGGACATCTGTGGACCCACACTGGGGGACAGGACTTGGTTGGGCACCTGGGATGGAGTGACAATCATGAGGCTAGCACCCTGAGGAACAATAGGCAGAGTGACAGGCACTGGGTCCAGCATGTAAAGAGGTTTCCCATTAACCTGTGTCCCTGTCGGGAGGAGCTTCCTGAAAACAGTGTCTGACTTGGGGAACACGATGTTCTGTGAAGTTTCAGCTCTCACTGGCTGGCTCACTGACGAGATGCCGGTGCCAAGAGACTGACTAAACTGGAGCACACTGGGTCTAACTGGTGGACCTGCAGGAAGGACTCCTGATGTAACAGGCTGACCAAGCAGAGGAATACCAGAGCTAACATCCTGGTTCACAGGGACATCTGAGGTCATCAGCTGTTTGGGGGGCAGCAACCCAGATGATACCGCTTGATCTGCAGGGAGAACCCTAAAGGACACTCTCTGACAAGAGGGGAGAGCCTGTGCTGAGGCAGCCTGGTCTACATGGAGAACCCTGGGCTGGACTGCGTGGCCAGTGGGAAGGACCCCAGAAGCTGCTATCTGTACAGGAATCACAGAAGCAGGGGACATCTGACCTTCAGGAAGGGCTGCCAATGAGATTACCTGAGCCACAGAAATTGCTTCTGGTGATGTGGTCTGCAGAACCCCAGGACTGGCAGAAACACGACAAGATAGGGTACCAGGCCTGATCTGTCTGCTTATGGGCTCCACTGGTCTGACCAGAGGTCTTGCTGGTTGACTTGCAGACCCCACGGGCTGTGTCAGGGGTGAAAGCCCAGGTGGGATCGCTTGACTCACTGGGAGATTGCTCATTCTGACAGACTTATTCACAGGCCCAAGGGGCTGACTCATGGGTAGTGCAGGAGGGTCGATAGGCTTATTAGGTGAAGCCCTGCCTGAGGAGAGGACAGTTGAGGGAGCTGGAGGCTGCAGTGTGAGGCTGGTCTGGCCCACTGGTAGAGGGCTGGGGACAACAACCGTGTGGGACTGGGCAGCGGCAGGCACAGAATCAGTGAGGCTCCCGGAAGTGCCTGGGACCCCCGCTGGTGGCTGTACCTGGGCAGTGGTCACAGGCTGGGCCAAGGTCACTGACTTCACAATGGCTGGACTTGGAGTGTTCTTTGCAGGGCGGGACCGACATGGCTTTGCCCGAGCACTGGCGCGCGGAGCACTGGCGCGCGGAGCACTGGCGCGCGGAGCACTGGCGCGCGGAGCACTGGCGCGCGGAGCACTGGCGCGCGGAGCACTTCCGTTTGCTGGCCTGGGCAAGCCTGCCTGTGGCTTTGGAGCAAGGGACACCTGCCCAGGCCTCTTGTTGTGTTCTGAAATCACAGACCGCAACTTATTCTCCAAGTCCTTGTGTAGATCTGATGTCAGAATATGGGACATCAGACCATCCTGGCTGCACACAGTGGCGCCACACTTTTTACAATAGTATCTCCCGGGTGGTAGACTGTCGGCTTCTGGCTGCGCCCGTTCCTCCTGACTCTGAGGAGGAGCACCGTTGGCTTCTGGCTGTGCCCGTTCCTCCTGACTCTGAGGAGGAGCACCGTTGGCTTCTGGCTGCGCCCGTTCCTCCTGACTCTGAGGAGGAGCACCGTTGGCTTCTGGCTGCGCCCGTTCCTCCTGACTCTGAAAGCCAACGTAGGCACTAAGTAAGAACTGAAAATGGGTAAGCAGCACGTGCTTCTTCATGCTACAGAAGGCAGTATTGGAAAAGCCACACTTCAAACACGTGAACTGTTTTATGTAGCCCTTCGAGGACTTCCCATCCTGGGCGCTCTGATCCTGCACGGACATCTCGTGGAATAACGAGAAGTGCCTGCTCACCACGTCGGGCCGGGAAATGAATGAGCAATCAGGGCACTGGATCTGCAGCTCTTGGTCGGCCTCGTCTTCGTGGCACCGATGCAGATGGTTTTTGAGAGAAGACAGCATGTCTGCTGAGTAGGGGCAGAGGCTGCAGCAGTACGGCTGGGAGCGGAATCTCAGCCTCTGCCTGAAAAGCCCCCTGGGGGCCACGTCGGGCCAAGAGGTATTGAGGAAGTACCTGTCCCCAGGGGCAAAGTCCTGAAGGGTCTGCAAGTGCTCCTGGCAGCTCCGCAGCCCTACCTTCTGGAGAGCTATCTTCACCAAGGGCCGCAGGAACCTGACGAAGTCCAGGTCGTCCACGGGAACTTGAAACATCGCAGAAGCGTGGGCCCTGCAAGAAGGGAGCCTCTGCTCAGAGCCACAGCTCCTCTGCCTGTACCCGCCTCCTACCGCCTCCCCGCCATGCCCAGCGGCCATGCCCTCCAGTCACACGACGGCCTCGCGGCCGCCCTCCCCTACCCCCCAGTCACACGGCAGCCCCGCACCTGCCCTCCCTCTCCAGTCACAAGATGGCCTCGCACCCACCCTCCCCTGCCCTCCAGTCACCTCGCCCAGCACTCCAGTCATACAACAGCCTCCAACCACTCAATGGACTTGTGCCGCCCCCCCCTCAGTCACACAATGGCCTTGCCCCCGCCCTCCAGTCACACAATGGCCTCGCCCCCGCCCTCCAGTCACACAATGGCCTCG
>JAQHUG010000103.1:880957-891925 GCA_028555095.1 Dicrostonyx torquatus | reverse complement strand
CTCTCTCTCTCTCTCTCTCTCTCTCTCTCTCTCCCCTCTCCTCTCCTCTCCTCTCCCTCTCCTGCTGCCTGTGGATCAGGATATTCAGCTCCCAGCTACTGCCCCAGTGCCATGCCTGTCTGCCCCCCTCCATGATGAGCGTGGACTAACTCTCCAAAACTGTAAGCCAGTTTTAAACTCTTCCTTTTAGAAGAGTTTCCCTGGCCGTGGTATCTGTTCACGGCAACAGGACAGTAATTGAGACACTCAGCTACATAGCAAGGACTTGCCAGAGGGAGATGGGGGGGCGGCAGGAGAGCACAAGCACACTTATTGGAACGAGCATTTAACTGTGCAGTCTTAGAAGCAATAATATTACCTGATCCTTTAACAAGGTAAAATCTTTTAAAATTTCTTCACCGATGCCGTCATTGAAATAAATAAATTTTTATGTAAACATCTAGCTAAATCTAAGTGCGGTGGCACACGCCTTTAATCCTAACACCCGGGAAGTAGAGGCACACAGGTCTCTGTGAGTTCAAGGCCAGCCTGGTCTACAAAGTGAGTTCCAGGACAGCCAGAGCTGTTATTCAGAGAAATCCCATTTCAAAAAAACCAAAACTAAAATTTAAAAAAAAAAAGTCTTGCCAGAGATTTTTTTATAAAGACCTCTTTTGCTTTCTTCATTTCTTGTAGAATAATCTAGTTCCAAACATTTATCTCTGACTCCATATCGGTGTTCAGAGCAAGTACATTTTCCTTATAATAAATTTATTTTTTCAGAAATAGCAATGATCTTATTGATAGAAAGCTTTCCTTTTGTTCTTATTTTTAGTCTTTCCTCTCTATCTCACGAGGTAGAGATGGATATCAAACGCTGTTAATGGAGCTACTGTCAGTGCTGTGACGTTCATTTTTCTTATTAGCCCAGAAATCTCCCGATCGGGAGCAGATGTTAACAATAAAAGCATTGCTTCTGCTTTCTCTGTGGCTATGGCAGCAGAGGGAAAGTGCTTTCTAATTGAGTAGGTGTGTTTATATAAAAATTTTCAATGAAACCCGTAATTCTCTGCATATATCTCATGGTGGAAACAATTCAGATCCTTTAAGTGCCAAATGAAGTAGGAACACATCAGCTCTTCTGCTCTCGGGGTATTCAGAAATAGCTCAACCTCTTGGAGTTCTGGAAATTTGTGCTGTGATCACTATTTGAGCCTAAATGAGTTTTCCTCACGGTTTTCTCAGCGTTCGCTGACCTTGAAGCAGCAGTGTGGAGCTCAGTCCTCACGTACCCCAACATCCAAACAGAGGTCCCTTCGCTGCCAGCCAGTCATATTCAGTAGCAATTTCAACAGTGAGAAGTGTTGATGATACCATTGGATATTTTTGTGAATTTTAAATCCTTTTTGAAGACTGACACATTATATGCTCCATGGACTAAGTTCTCCCTCTCCCATCCTCATTGTCGGTTTCGCCTTTTTAGGAGTTGCTGGAAAATTAGCCACCAGATAGAGACACGCGGAAAGGATGCATTGCGTTCTCTGTCTTGGTTACGGGAGACGCCCGTGCCTGTGGACCACCACACAGCACGGACGAGCGTATCCATAAAGCCAGCTTGTCAAGTGGCACAGCCTGGGCTCTTAAGGCAGTCATTTTTAAACGTAAAGCAATTAATCTGAGACACGGGACATCCCCTGGAGATGATGTAGAGTGACGTTCTCCTTTCACTAAGAGGAATGCTGAGGTTTGGGAAAGCAATTGGCCCAATGCCACACAGCTTCATAGGACCAGTTGCAAGACTCTGATTCAGATTTCCCCTTTTCCACGCCAGCCAGACCGGAATATCTCCTGGACTGTTGTCGTATTTTTGAGGGCCCCACTTCCTGTTTTCTGCCTGTGATCTTCCTGAAAACCATCTTAATAAAACCTCATCTCCCTAAATACCACCTTAATAAAACCTCATCTCCCTGAATACCACCTTAATAAAACCTCATCTCCCTGAATACCACCTTAATAAAACCTCATCTCCCTGAATACCACCTTAATAAAACCACGTCCAATTCTCTTTCACAGCTGTATGTAAACGAAGCTCCAATAAACTACACCAACGTGGCCACAGACAAAGGAGTGATCCATGGTCTGGGGAAAGTTCTGGAAATTCAGAAGAACAGATGTGACGAAAACGACACCACCGTTGTGGGAGTAAGTTATATCAAGGGCCAGCAGTAAAAATAATCGGTTATAATTTTTTTTAAATTTTTAAACAGAGGCCAGGGAGATGCCTTGGTGGGTAAAGGTGCTTGTCACAGAGTCCCCTATGGTGAGAGGAGCGACGTGAATTCTGCAAGTTGTCCTCCACACATGTACAGCTGCACACACATGCACACGCCTATACATGCACGCACACACACAACGTAATAAAAATGTTTAAATCATAACAATTTTACTTAAGGGTTTTCTATGAGATGATCTCAATTTAACTCAAAGCCTCCTCCTTCGTTATGACTGGGGCTGTAGCTCAGAAGTAGAGTGCTGACCTCGTGCGCGTGAGGCCCGGGGTTCGATCCTGAGCACTGAAGAGGAGTCTGCTTTGTGAGCGTCTCCGACGTGCCGACAAAGAATGCAAGGCTGTAGCTGTAGACGGCAGGGATGAGCCAGACACAGCCCAGAGCTCAGCAGGCTCGTCATCTAACGGGATGAGTTGTGCCTGGCTTGCCTGGGGAAGGGGAGGTAGATGACAGTGTTGAGCAAGATTCTGAAGCCCCGGGTCCCCTGCAAAGGGAAACCGTGCCAGGGAGAGGTCAGTGGTTCTCCCGAGACAGATACTGACTAAGGCTGGTGGTGAACCAGAAGACGCGTGTGGAAACGAGCGAATTCAGTGTGGGACGGATGCACGGGTCGCTGCAGACCATGCGACACTGCAGTATCTGGCGGTGATAGGAGCAGCCGCTGGGGTCCATTGGGTATTTAACCCAGCACCCTAAACACTTTACATGTGTTAACCCACGTGATCCTCGCAACACCCCAAAATGTAAGGACGTTGGCTGTCTCCAATCTACAGATGGGAAATGAGCCACAGGGAGGTTCTGTCACACAGTAGCAGGTGGCAGAGACGGGATTCAAATCTGGGCACCTTGGCCCTAGAAACAGTTCACAAAGTGACCCTTCACTGTCAGGCAGGAGCCAGTAGAGACACAGCGACCTTCTCCTCGTCTGGAAGGTGGCACTCAAAAGTTTCTGCCTTTCTGTCTTGTGTTCTCTGTGTGTGTGGTATTTCGGTGGAGGGTTCCAGATCTTCAGCCCCCGGCAACACCATGTTTTGTCAAGGCAGGCTCTGCGTGTGACGTACTGTCTCTAACTGTCATCTAACCCAGGTCACTAAACAAGGCTTCCAGCATGTCAATCAACTGGTGCTAGAGAATTCAGATTTAGGTGGGCGATGTCTCCCGTGTTTTAAGAGGTTATTGGATTCCTAGGACTACTGTAGATGAAAGTGGTGTTGTTCAGATATGCAAGGCCCGGAGCCAAGAGCCTGTCCCAGAGAACACGAGGGAGGCCAAGCAGATGTCCTCCCCTGCTTGGGTTTCTGCCCCGTGTTCTAAAACCTGCAGCTCCAAACTCTTATTTGCAGCTCCATTTTGCACTGACATTAATAACCTTGACATGACCTCTTTATCTCTACACTTCTTACCAAGGGAGTCTGTGGGAAGTGTTCCCAGCAAGCAATCTGCCCACTTGGAACAAAACCACTCGTAAGTACCATATACTTTTATCCTTATTTAAAGAAAAAAAAAAGTCTCCAGAGAAGAGAGAGTCCAAATTGGAAAGCTAGTATTCTCTTCTGCCTCCTTCCTTCCCTGGATTTATTTCTAACTTTTTATGCACTGTGCATGTTTTTAAGGAAAGGGGATATTTTGGCTTCCAGTTGGAGGTTCTAGCCCCTGTGGTGGGGAACTCACAGCAGCAGGGTGGTGTGGCAGCTGGGCACGCTGCATAGACTGTCCAGAATCGGGGCTGGGGTAGCTTGGGCTCCGCTCAGTTCCTTTTCTGTTAAATCTCGCTTTACTTTTTATTAATGAAATTTATTCTTTGGCAGTTCCTTAAGCATATATAAAATATGTTCTGATTAAACCCACCCCCACCCTCTTACCCATCAGCCCACACAAACCAGTCTCTTTCCCACACTCTTTTGTATCGTGTCCCACTGAGTTTAACCAGGGCTGTTAATGTCACCCTGGATGTGGGACTCTGGGCAGAACCTGATGGGAATGTGTCTCCAGCAAGGCAGACAGAACTGGAGACAATGGCTCCCCCGACCCCATCCATCAAGTAGTTTCCTCGGGAAGAGTGGGACTCCATGGGCTCCTCCCC
The DNA here is from genome assembly GCA_028555095.1 of Dicrostonyx torquatus. NCBI lineage: Eukaryota > Metazoa > Chordata > Mammalia > Rodentia > Cricetidae > Dicrostonyx > Dicrostonyx torquatus. Next base: position 887,575 of record JAQHUG010000103.1, on the reverse strand, counting down.
CATCCTTGACGGCTGACAGGCCCAGTCTTGGGCAAGCACAGTGTCATGAGCTCATGATTGCAATGGCTGTGTCATGTCTGACGAATACGCTTTGACCACCCTTCTCCCATTGGTAGGCGTCATGCCGGGAGAGTACTCTTAGAAGGCCCTTCTCCCATTGGTAGGCGTCATGCCGGGAGAGTACTCTTAGAAGGCCCTTCTCCTGTTGGTTGGCGTCATGCTGGGAGAATACTCTTAGAAGGCCCTTCTCCCATTGGTTGGCGTCATGCCGGGAGAGTACTCTTAGAAGGCCCTTCTCCCATTGGTTGGCGTCATGCCAGGAGAGTACTCTTAGAAGGCCCTTCTACCATTGGTTGGCGTCATGCTGGGAGAATACTCTTAGAAGGCCCTTCTCCCATTGGTATGCATCTTCATAGCCTTGAATACGGGTTTACGAGGGACTAAGGGAAATTTAATTAATAATGAAAATAGAAAGGGGCCCATTAACCACCGTGCAATCCAAGAAAGCACTTTTCGCTTTCTACATCTTTTTATACTAACGGGTTAAGGACAGCAGCAACATAGTCTAGGAGTGATGACAGTCACCAAGTCGCGTAGCCAGCCTGATACGCTACCTGGTTCCCTTTTATAATTGAACTCACAACTGACCTTCCCAAAGAAACAGGTGTAAACATTGAAAAGGTAGACACATCTTTAAATTTATTACCATTATCTGTTTCTTATAGCTTCTTTTATATAAACGCTACTTCCGCTAACAACCATGACAGAGGTGTCTTCCATAGCGCAGTAGCAATCATTCATGATAAACAGTGAATACCAGGTCTCTCACTTGGTTTTTAATTTGGTAGTATATATTATAAATCTTTATGAGCAAACAATTCTTTCTTTATATAGCTGGCAAACTGTAAATCAATAAACAAACTAAAGCTTGAGTTTAATGAATATACAGGGCTGGAAGGATATTTTTATCTGGCTTTATTTTAATTCCTCTAAATTTGATTTAGTCTTCTAGAGAAACATTCTTAGCGACCACTGCTTTTACAGTATAACTTTGGGTTTTGTCCCCTGCCCTAGAGCGGCCAGCACTGGGGTTCTCTTGTGTTCTTGCTTATGACGTAGCACCGAGAAGCCACAACCTACCCTTTCCAGAACATGCTAAGGGAAAAGGTGTCACCCACGTCCTCACGTAGAGGAATTGGCACGCTTTCTTCCTAACTAAAGGAATGACAAAATCCCTGTGACTTCACAGAGCGAGACCAGGAAGTGCATCTACACCATTTACTTCATGGGGAAGAGATCCGTCTTCCTGGGGTGCCAACCAAAGTGTGTGAGGACCATCATCGTGAGTATGAGCAAGCCTTCTGAATACCCAGTATCAGTACAGTACGCTAGATCCCCAGAGTGCTTCAGCGGGGTTCTTCCTGCCACCGGCTCCTCATCTCCATCACTGCTGCTGTAGTGTCGGTGACAGGAAAACGTGGGAAAGCCCACGAATCAGAAAGTGGGTAAAAGGCAAAGCCTTAGCTGAGTAAAGGAGGAAACTGGGGTCCGGAAGGTGAAGGGGACGGCCTTTTTCCCACCACACATGCTTGTGTGATGAAACTTAGCTCCGTCAATTAGTCAATTAAATGTAACCAGGAGACAGAGGACGTAGTCAGCAAGGGAAGGCAAGGGCACTTGGTCATGCAGAAAATGCAACCCCAATACCCAGGATCTCTGAAGGTCACTTTGGAATGTTCTGGAAAATTCCTTATGATTTACTGTCCTGCTTCTTCCCTGGAGGGTGAGCCCTCTTCTTCCATGGGCTTATACACTGCAGAGCGTGGGACTGGAGCAAGTTTTATGTCTTACTACACTTAAGAATAAAGGCAGCGAGGCCAAACAGATCCCCAGTGTGGCTTCCGAGACTCACAAGAGGCTCTCGGAGAACGCCAAAGCCTCCACTCTTGCTGTAGATGAAGCACCGTCCAGCAGAAGGGTCGCTGGTTTGGAGGTGCTGGAGGCTTGTTGGGTCCCGCCACCCCTCCAGGCTCACCTGTGTTAGTCTTTGTTGCTTGGAGCCCCAGCCTATAATCCCGGGCTCGGGAAGTAGGAGATGTTCAGCTCTTCAGGGCAGCACCAGCTAAATGAGGCCCTGTCACAGCAGCAACGACAGTAATAAACTTTTAATCTGTCCCAAGCTGGCTTCTCACTGGCCACCCTCCTAAATCCTCGGATGACAGGCGTGCACCACCAGCCAGGTCCCCTCGGTTTGTTCTTCCTGCCTCCCCTCCTTGGCATTCTCCATTTATCATCTCACGACTTTTGATTTTCCTCCTTCCCTGCCTGCGGGGCTGGCAAGTGACCCAGGACATGGCTGAGCCTCACTCCGTCCTCAAAGGGCTCTGTCCCCTGTCCCTAAGAAACCCCGGAGTCTAGGAAGCAGGCAGGTTCACGCGGGATCCCCGGGAGTCCCCAGAGCAGAAGATGAACACGTGAACCACTTTCAGACAAAAGCGTGCTGCGCTGGTTTCTTCGGCCCACAATGCCAAGCCTGCCCCAGGAAAGCTCAGAATGTGTGCTCTGGGAACGGCTTCTGTCTGGACGGCGTGACTGGCATCGGCACGTGCAAATGTGGGCAGGGCTTCAATGGGACGGCCTGCGAGACCTGCGTGGAGGGCAAGTACGGTGTCCACTGTGACCAAGGTGAGCATCGCTCCTGCCTGGACCCTGGCCTCCTCAGTCCTCCAGACCCAAGCTGGGCAGCAGCATGGGGTGGAAGAGAGAACCTTCTCCCCAGCTTCTCTTCGGGGAGCAGCAATCACCCAGCGTTATGACTGCAAGTGTAAGACTCTGGGAGCCAGTTGTAGTAGTCTCAGGATTTGGGAGCTAAGGCAAGAAAATGGCCAAGTCTGAGAGTAGCTTGGGCTACAGGGAGAGTCGCCGTTTGTTTGTTTGTTTGTTTGTTTGTTTGTTTGTTTGTTTGTTTGTTTGAAGCCTGTGCTGTTTCATTAGTGTATAGCAGCATTCCAAAACATTTCCAGTCACTGATCTGGACGTGTCCACCGACCCCCAATTGTTTGCTGACATTTCCAGCCCAACTCCGTCCTTCAGTTTGCCTGTGTGTGCTAATCACCATGATTAAACTTTCTCCGTGGGCTCGCTCAATAGTTAGTGGGGGTGGGGGTGGGGGGTGACGACAGATTTGTCCTAATGACTCATTTAACCCCAATGGAACGTCACCCGGACTGGGGCTGCTGTACTCATCTTACAAATAAGGATATTAAGGTCAGGAACATGAATGAGTTTCCCCCAGGTCAGCTGATGAGGAGCTGACCTCAGTTCTGGACCCCAAAGCCTGCCTCTTAAATCGCACCGTCCTCTTCCAGAAGGTCATGCCTTGATCCACCACCAGCAAGCACCGTGCCGTGATGCTTAGTCAGTCTGCGGCACGTCCCCCTAATTTTCCACATCCTGGGACACCCGGGAGAACTCTGATTAGATTAGAAGGTGGCTCCTCATTCCTGCCCCTCCTAAAACCATTGCCTCCGCTATTGCTATCTTCACCAGCGACCTAAGTCAGACCAAGCTAATACATAAGTGGGTGGCTGAAATCGGCCATATGTCATTGAAGTTAGACCTGATTTCCCTCCCACTGCTGTTTGGGAGACTTGTACTTCCTGTCCTAGAACTGGGGGGGACTCCATGGTGTCCACCAAGACCCAGAGCTGAATGCTTTTGGTGAGGAGTGGCATTCACAGCTTTCACCAAGTTTGTATTTATTTGTTTGCTTGCTTGTTTGTTTATCCTTTTACAACCTCCGAAACACATACCTATAATATTCTTTCATCAAGGTTCCCACCATTGCCGTCTCTCTTCCCCTGCCCTTCCCACTTCTTCCCAAACCCATGTCTTTTTTTATGAGCCATTGCATCCAATTAGGGTTGACTGTGTGAGACTGGGTCAACCATTATTTACTTGAGCAAGGTCAACGTGCCAGTGCCTACCCCACGCTCCCGCCATAACCTTTAACTGCCTGGAACTCCCTTGGAAGGAGTGGGCTTTGCAAACTCCTTCCCATCCCTGGGTGTTGATGAGCCCAGCGTCATACAGGTCTAGTGCAGGCAGCAGCGACTGAACCGTGAACTATAACAGTGTCGATTTGAGTTCACGGGTGCAGAACAGCCACATCATGTCCACATGACAGTGATTACAGCACTCTTTCCTGCTGTGTCCTTCCCACCCCCTCTTCCATGCTGTGCCCTGAGCCTGGAGGGCATCTTAGCTGCTTTTCACTGGCTGTGACAAAATGCCTTGGCAAAGACAACTTACGAAATAAAGTGTCTAATCTGGGGGCTCATGATTCCAAAGGGTCACGACTATCACTCACGTAAGGGAGAGTGGCGGCACGCAGGCAGGTATGGCATTGGGGCATAGCCAGAAGCTGACATCTGACCCACAAGCATGAGGCAGAGAGGGAGCTATCTGGGAACGTATGGGATCTTGGAACCCCAAAGACCATCCCCAGTGACATGCCTCCAACAAGGCCACACCTCCTCCAGCAAGGCCACACCCCCTCCCACAAGGCCACAACCCTCCTACAAGGCCACACCTCCTCCCACAAGGTCACACCTCCTAATCCTCCCCAAACAGTTCCACCAACTAGGGACCAAGCATTCAAATATATGAGCCTATCAGAGCCAATCTTATTCAAACCACCAGTGGTGTGATATAAATGTGTTGATCAGGGCTGAGCACTCAACAGTCACCTGTTCTCAGCACGTTAACCAGTTATGAGCCTCTGCATTAACCAATTAACTGCTTCCCACTGTAAGTAATAAATAAGTAAATAAATGCTTTGCTGACCAAGACCTAGAGAAGCACTAATACACATAAATGTTTAGTGGGTGGTTTGACACTACGTCTATTCAGTAAAACAACAGTAATAAGTTCCCTTCTCGGACCATTGTCTTCCCAGATCTTGAGTTTGACCAGGTTTGCAGTACCAGGCCTGAGCTTCTCTTGTGGAACATAAGATCCAGTAAGAAATGCGTTAGTGCTGAGCAGTGGTGGCGCACGCCTTTAATCCCAGCACTCAGGAGGCAGAGGCAGGTGGATCTCTGTGAGTTCGAGACCAGCCTGTCTACAGGAGCTAGTTCCAGGGCAGGCTCCAAAGCCGCAGAGAAACCCTGTTGTCTCAAAAAACCAAAAAAAAAAAAAAAAAAAAAGAAATGCATTGGTTTCCCCATTAACAGTGGACATTATTGCACTAGTGGTCATATCTTGCCTGGATGACAAAAACCTACACAGTTTGGGGAACCTTTGGGGCCTCCCTGACAACCACTCACCAGGAAGTACCCCACACGCGGCACTGGAGTTTTTGTTTAACACCCTTGGATTTTAGAAGTAGCACTGTCCACTCTCCTTTTTTCAATAGTATTTTTAAACTGGCTTACAACATAACAGATTCCCCTTTGGTTTTTTTCATATTTTCATCAAATTTTTTTATTCCCATGTTTATTGAACATTTACTACATGCTTGGCGATACGTGGTCCCTTGACATTTTGTGCGTGTCATCTGACTTACAATTGAAGCAGGACGAGTTGACCTGATAGCCTACATCCTCATGACCTGTGACCCCAGGCCCGCACAGGACCCTGGTCAGAGACGGTACAGAGAAGTACACCCCATGAACAGTAAAGGGAATATTGACCATGAGTCTGGTCATGTTTTCTACTTAGCGTGCTCTTGTGTCCACGGACGGTGTAACCAAGGACCCTCAGGAGATGGCTCCTGCGACTGTGATGTCGGCTGGCGAGGCGTGCACTGCGATATCGGTAAGAGTGTGTCCTCCGCCGCCGCGCTCTGTCCTCTGCCTCTCAGAAGAAGCCTGTATTCCTTTCTAAAGTAGAAACAGCACCATCAGTGCCTCCTGAGGATAAGTGTGACTCCTTGCTGCAAAGCATTTGTGAAATAAGGAAAAACATAGAAAAGAAACCGAGGTACTGATGCCCAGTGCTGGAAACCCCATTAGTGATACTCTGTGTGACTTAGTGCAGAACCGTGAGTGTGCAGGACCAGACTACGTGTTTTATTACCTCCTTTCTCACCCCTCAAGCACAGCGGGCATTTTCCTCCGTGTGGCTGCACCGGGATCAATGCCATTAATAATGTTTCTAGAAAGCCAATCGTTTTGTGCTTGTTCGTCACAGCACAGACAAGCGACCTCACCCATGACAGACAGGCCAGCCATCTGGCCCTGAGTTGCATCCCCTCCCTAATTGCACTTTCTAAAACTAATCTCCTGCTATCATAAACAGTGTCACGAGGAGCATCTTATGTATGCCTCTGCCCACATTTGTCTTGTTAATTCATGTGATCGGCTGTGAGGTGGCTGTCTGACAGGAGCTGGTGTTCTCAGGGAGGGTTTGACTGCTCATTGCCAAGTGGTCCAATAGCAATGTATCACTCTCCCAACCTCAGGGGAATGGTCCAGTAGCAATGTATCACTCTCCCAACCTCAGGGGAATGGTCCAATAGCAATGTATCACTCTCCCAACCTCATGGGAATGGTCCAGTAGCAATGTATCACTCTCCCAACCTCAGGGGAATGGTCCAATAGCAATGTATCACTCTCC
>JAQHUG010000103.1:777720-815941 GCA_028555095.1 Dicrostonyx torquatus | reverse complement strand
CTGGGGTGCAGGAGGGACCTGCACCTCCAGGAAGAGCATCCCTTCTAGAACGCATCTCAGACAGCAAGCCTGGGGCCAGTTTTCTGTTCAGAGGGCCCTGCTTGTGTGTAGCTGGCAGAAGCCTCAAACTGGTGACTGCCTAGCGTGCCTCACAGCCTGGCGGGATGCCAATGCGGAAGGGAAGTCGGCCTGTAGGAGGGACACAGTGGTGTCGGGCAGAGTCGCTTCTCGCTTCGGGAGGCCTCTAACAACAGGTTGTGTTCTGGTCTGGTCTCCCAAGAAGGACTGTTCATCTACCATTAGTGAGGCCTGAGTGCGGGTGGGGCGACTGACTCTACCCAGGGCGGCCTGTGCAGGACGCCCCATCCACAAGAAATGGGAGCGGTAACCTGCCTGCCGTTTTCCGTCGGTTCTGGGCTAGGAAGCGAGGGAAAGGCATGTCCCCCCTCACATAACCATGAAGAATTTAAGCAGTGTGCTGAGCAGCCTTGCCTGATAGGCATGCCACACAAGCTGACCATGTTCTTTGGGTCAAGGCAAACTGAATCTTGGCTTCTATGGGTTAACAGCCCTGTATAGAGTTAAGCAACGCCAGATGGCTACTATCTTATCAGTTCAGTGTCTTTGGGTTAACAGCCCTGTATAGTATTAACCAACGCCAGATGGGTGCTATCTTATCAGTTCAGTGTCTACGGGTTAGTATTAACCAACGCCAGATGGGTGCTATCAGTTCCGTGCTTAGAACATACATTTCTCCCACAAATCACAGTATAGTTTATCTTAAAAAAAATAAATCTGGAAGTCCCATTAAATCAAACACATATAGTATTTATCTGTTTTCTTATTTAGACAGCGTCTCGCTGTGCAGCCTTGGCTAGCCTGGAACTCACTATGTAGGACAGGCTGTTCGGAACTCATAGAGGCTCACCTCCTTCTGCTCCTGGGCTGGGGTCAGAGGCTGTGCCACCACACCTGGCTGTATAGTTTGAATCTTTATAGGTTGATGGTGAACACTACAAGGTTTTCTTGCAAAACTACTTTAAGATTATTTACTGTGAAAGGTGTAGACCATGAGTCAGTAGCCTGTGGCTAGTAATGTCTATGGTAGCAGGTTGAATTATCTTTGCAATGGGCTGAAAAATAACCACATCGCAAATCTTGTTTTATTCTTTAACCACGTAAAGACGGTGTTCAGATTTCAGCAGTGGGCAATGTTGGATTGTTTAGTGACTAGTACAGGTTTGTTTCCATTGGCACCATCTTGTGGAAACTACCGTCGCTAAGCTGCTCCGTGCACGCCATTCCTTCCCAGATGTTGCCTTCTCCTAGGGCGCTGTCAGCTTTATGCACGACAAAGGGAACACGTTCTAGAAGCAGGAATCAGCTAGATTCAGTCAGAACGAGTGGCCAAAAAGTTCCAGTAAAGGACCCCTGAGCCCAGGACACCAACAGGCTACATCCTCTGACTTCAATATTGGAGAGGGGGCACCCGTCCCATCTTTCTACGTCTCAAACACCCTTGAGAAACCTTTGCTAACGTAGTGTGCTGCTTGTCAAAACCTCAGTGCCACTCAGAGCTGATGACAGCAGGAGGCTTAGCAAGGCTCTGTGGCAGGGGCGGGGGGCATTCACACGGTCACCTGCTTTAGTATTTTCCGTATGAAACTTTCATCATTTTAATCACCACTGGCTAACCCTCACACCTTCCTAGTGAAGCGAATATCCCCACGGTGCTGTTAGAGGGAGGAACCAACATCGCAGAGGACCTCACAGCAGCTTCAAGCAGCAAAGCACGTGCGGCCTCAGCATAGGCCGCCCTGACCAGCATCCCCCCATCCACACCCCACATTGAGGCATCTGTGTACCAGAAGCCTCCCGTACTGTGTATGCCTAAGACGGCATGCTTTCGGCCCCAGGGCAGAGCAGTGTTTCCCAGGGGACAGCTGCAGGAGGAGCATCCCCACCCCACTGTCACGGCCCTCTGTCTTCCAGGACGCTGAAGAACAGGAGGTGGAGAGCAGCGACCCGCTGGGGGCACTGAGGTCCTGATGTGAGCGGCCAGCCAACAGCCAGCGCCACATGGACCCGAGCCAGCATGACTCCACTGTGGATTCTCAACACCAGTTATCGCTTCGGTCATTTCCTGTTTTAAACTATGATACAGTCAGAAACCATACCTCACCTCTCTGGTGTTTCCATGGGCAAGGTGCCACGTTCCCAGGACCACCCAGAGGGACCTCTGCCTCCTCTGAGTCTGTTGTTCTTGGGCATTCCAGATGGCCTTGCTCTGTTCCGCCTTATCTTTCAGGTAACTGTGACCCTGCGGTATTTTCCTGTTACTGTAAGTGCCTAAGGCAGGGCTTCACTCGTGAACTTTGTATCCCAGTACCCAGAAGTACCTGCCACAAGGATGTGCTCAATAAATATTATAGAACAAAATAAAAAGTCACTGTGTGCCTAGGAGGGGTCAAGCTGTGAACGCAAACAACTTATTAAGGCTAATTAGAGCCCTTCCAATTGGCCCACATTTGTCTCATGAATTCTGTAGTTTTGTTTCCTTGCACTCACCTTAAGCCGATGAGACCCCACCTCACACCCGCTTGGAGAGCAGTGACCACACTGCCCACCAGAAGACACGCGTTGGCGAGGGTATGAAGAGCTGGGGTGCTCGTGCTCTGCCTGTGGAAACGTAACACGGAGGCGCTGTGGGAGTCTCACCGTTCCCCGGACAGTCCAACAGGATTCCCACAGAAGCAGAACTACCCCTCCTGGGCGTTTACCTGAGAGAAATGAACAGCTGCCCGCCCGGAGACTCACGCGCACTCATGGTGACACTGTTGCGTGTCACACCACCAGCCCAGAAGCAGAATAACCCGTGTCCTTCATCTGATGCAACTGAGCTGTGCGGTATCCAAGCAGCGCACTCCTAAAAGACGCAGTGTTGCCACGTGCTAATGCACCTCGATGTCATTAGACAGTGACCACAGCATGCAGTTCTTCCCTCACCCCCGACCCCTTCTGCCTCCTTCCCTCTCTTCCCCGGGTAGCCCAGGCTGGCCTTAAAGTCCAAATTCTCCTGCTTTAGCCTCCAGAGTGCTAGGACCCGGAGCATAAGCTACTATACCCAACTGTGCTCATTTTTTTTCTTGAGATTAGGGAGTTGGGAGGGGGAATAAAAAGGCATTAAAACCACCAACCCAGTCACTTCTATAGCCAAGCAATGGAGGTCCAGAGAGACTGTAACGGTCTCAGGTGACACGACTTCCAGGATTGGGCTGAACTGAGGCTGTCTGTCTCCCTGAGCCCAGGGCCTCACATCTATGGACTTGAAGATTTCAGTAGCCTTCTCCCTATGGACAACCTGCTCACGACTCAGCATGCTGGCTCTGGACCATCCAAGCACCAGCCATCAGAAGGGCAGAGTGTCGGCATGATGGAGCTACTCTGGGGGACAGAGAGGAAGGCTGGGAGGAACAGACCTCAGGCTCCCTCTCTTTTGCCTGGACAACCCAGATCACCTCATTCTGTTCCATTAGAGGTTTGCTGAGTCAAGTCTAAAGTTCTTGAAGCCATAAAATGTCTTATAAACTCTCTCTCTCTCAACTCCAGGAAACTGGAGCTGCCCCAGGCCTCTGCAGAGAATAATTTATCACTACCTTTGGGACAACAGGTCATGAAGGAACAATGTCACATTTCCAGGAATCGCCCCAAAACAAGTATAGGGCAGATTAACTAGTGGTTCCGTGACATCCATCATCACACTGGGGGACACGGGAGCACAGACGGGGGTCCACTCAGCACTGTGAGGGTTAAGTGCTAGTATAGATAATAAATCTATATACACACAGGTAAGACATGAAAATAAGGCATTTGAAATGTTTAGAAACTCATCCAACCTGTTTGTTTGTTTTTACACAGGGATTCTCTGTATAGCCTGGCTGTCTTGGAACTCTCTCTGTAGACCAGGCTAGCCTTGAACTCAGACATCTGCCTACCTCTGCCTCCTGAGTGCTGGGATGAAAGGCGTGCGCCACCACCCACTGTCACAAATTTTCTTACTATTCCTCAGCATGTCCCAGCTTCCCAGGTAAGCAAACACAAGCGAGCAGGTGAACCGCCATTTCTTGTTCTCCAGGATGTTGCATCCCAAACACTCCGACACCTACGTCCCCCACCCCTGCTACCTGCCGGAGACAGAGCTCACACAATCTTCTACCTGAAATCTCCAGGTTCAAACCCCAGAAACAATCTACATTTCACCCTTTATCAATCCCCTTTTGTGGGCCCACTAGATTGCTTCTTTTGGGGTGCTGGGCATCAAACTCTAGGCCTCAAGCACACTCTTACCAGGGAGCTGAAGTCCCAACCCTAGGATTATTTTTTGATCTTTGATTTCCTTTAGTAGAATAACCTCAACTCCTGGGGCGAACCATGTTTCGCGACGGACTTAAGTCCACAGCTGGCGGTGTACCAACAAACCAGGAGATATAACTCGAGCTTTTATTTGGCTGTAAGTCCAGTATCACAACATACACAATCAACATGTAGAATAAATAGCAAACGCACATTCCAAATAAATAGTAAACCTACGTCGCGTTTATCGTGCCCGCTACCACACAGGCACAGTCTGTCATTCCACTACACAAGAGCTACACTGGAGCCTGCGCTGGTAACAGAAGACACAGGAGCGCTGCGGGAGGAGGAATGGGAACGCATGCTTCATGCGGGAAGCTGTTACGTGGGGTTCTGCCTGGAGCAGCATCTGAGAAGGGAAGGCGCAGGCCAGTCGGTAGGGTGGGCATTTGTCTCTTCTCTTGTTCCCCAGTGTTAGCCACCAAGAGTTTTGGCAGCTGGCATCTAACGCCAGCAGGTGACCCTCAGCACTGCTGGGGGCTCCCGAGCAGCACGCATCCTTTTGAGATCCTGACAGTGTTGAGCGTCACCTGCTGGCATTAGATGCCAGCTGCCAAAACCCCCAGCGTCTAATGCCGGGGAATAAGTGAACAGAAAAATGCCTATCCTAGCTTTAAAAAAAGATCAGAATGCGCAACCCAAGGTTTAGAACACAATACAGAAGGAGGGGCCTGGAGGGTCACCTCTGCCACCGTGTTCAACACAACAGCCATGATCCCCATGCTAATACATGACATCACAGTGGACGCTGGGCAGCCATTCAACTTCTGTATTGGGGCAGGCGGCCTCCGAGAGGCCAGTGAGCAGTCTGTCGGCCGCCAGTTGTGTAATAGAGGTGCGAGCACTCGCCACCAGCCTCCTTCGTGTTCTTGCCATTCTTTAGATTTAACATGTGCCACACCATAGCTGCATGCCTGTGATCCAACACTCAGGAGACTGAGGCAAGAGGATTGAGTCCAAGGCCAGCCTGGGCTCCATCGCAAAACCCTAACTGGAGGGGGTGAGGATGGAGGGGTGAGGATGGAGGCGTGAGGATGGAGGGGGTGAGGAGAGCCGCTATGGCGGCAGCTGGAGCGCCACTGAGCCCGCCACAGGAGACAAGGCTGATCAAGCCACGAGCACAGGACTGTGCGTCGTTCCCCCAACAGCAGCCATTCCTGTGGCTCTCAAAGCATCAAATCCATTCGAAGACACTGAAAAGCATATGTAATAAAGGATTCCTTCCCCAGAGCACGGAGGGAGGAAGAGAAGCCCCTTGTGAGCTTGGCTCTCAGCATGAACTGGGAAGTTCCACCAGCGAGTGGCCTGTCCCAAGTACCCTAGCACACAGGCTTGCCCTGGCCACAGACTGAGCCCCACGGCCTTGCTTCTTGTCGTCTTCTATGATGTCCGACCCGCCAGCTGAAAGGCAGTTTTAACTAGAGCTGCCATCTCCTCACCCGCTCCTGGGGAGGCGGGAATCTGGCCACCACCCCTTCGCCAGCACGGGGCAGACAAAGCAGATTCACGCCGAGGACAAACGCTTCTTGTTCTTCCTCAACAAAGTCATTCTGGGAGGCTCTGGTCTCGGAGCAGTGTGGGTAAAAGTCTGCAAGAGCTCAGGGTCAGAAGACAGGGGACCTGGCAGCAGGTGTCACCGTGCCCTTGCAGTCCCCAAGGCTCTGCTTCTAAACAACCAAGAAATGTCTCACAGAACCACGGCATGGCCTCTCTTGACCTGCTGAACACAGGCAGCATTAAGAGGGCTCACTTGTCTCTAAAGGCTTGGCGCTGGTTCCACAGTAAACAAGGCTGCATCCATGTTTCAATGCTGTGTGGAGGAGGGGCAGAACCAGGCGGCCAGCTCCTGTCTCTACCTGTCTCGTGCTAAGGTAGAAAAAATACAAAAGGTGTTGTCTGACTCTTTGGGAAAGCGGCTCTCAGGCCCACTGGACCTTCTGTGAGGCTGTGGCTGCTTCCTGGCTTTTTCCACAGGCAGACGCAGGATTACTTGGCCTGAGCCTCCTGCAGGAGGGGGGCTTTGAAGGCAGAGGGGCTGTCCGACCATGCGGGGAGCTCGTGCTGCAGGGGAGTCCTCCTGGGGTAGAATGTGTGGTGGACGTCGTAGTTCAGGAGGCAGCTCAAGGAGGCCATGTAGATGTCGGCGAACCTCGACAGGCGCCTCAGGAAGTAGGTCGGGTTCTGGTCCGTGCGGAACAAGCTCCCGAACTGGGCGTTGAAGAAACTTTTGGTCATTTCTCTGAAGTGTCAAAAAATAAAAACAAGGCAACAGAGAAAGGTTTTAAGGTGGTTTTTTTCTTAACTACTTGCGTAAAGATATATTTAAAACAAAAAACTACTGAAAAGAAAAAGTAGCCAGTTAGCAAAGAAAAAAACTTAATGACCTAATTCCCAGAGAAACTGTGAGCCAGGTATGGGGCCCATGCCTGCAACCTCAGCCCCAGGGCCGGGAAGCCAGCCTAGGCTACACAGCAAGACCCTGTCCTACAAAACAAAGAAACCACAAACACCATCTGTCAGGCCTTCTCTCAGCTAGCTGGTCACATTCCCCACTCACACCAGTTAAAATTCTACTCTGAGGCTGGCGTGTGAAGGGCACGCTCCTCCAGACATACACTGCGTGCCGACCGGAGCCGGCAGAGCAGTTCTGGAGGGATCGAGACAAACAATTCTGCATGTTCCGAGGCCAAGAACTCAGCGAGGAAATGAAATGCTGTAAACTCCCAGGTCTTCTCACAGAAGAGCTACGGATTATTACGTTAAGCACCCCTGCCACGACAGATCCTGAGGCGCTCTGCCCGCAGCACCCACGGTCACTCAGGCCAAGGCGGGAGGCCTCTGCAGCCAGACTCTGTGTTCTCAGTGAACATTCAATGGATCAATGCCATTTGAACAGCGTAACGCAGGTCACAAATACAGCAGAAGTCTCTCTTGCACAAATCAGTAGTTAGTAGTTAACAACTCCTGTTGTCATCGGAGAATGACAGATGCAATGACCAAATGGCCACAGCTGTTAAAACCCCAACTAGGTCTCTGCAACATCTCATGGAGATGAAAAGGGGAGGGGCCGGAGGATGGCTCAGTGGTTAGAGCACTTTCAGTTCTACACAGGATTCCCAACACCCACACGGCAGCCACAACTTCTGTAACTCCAGTTCTAGGGGATGTGATGTCCTCTTCTGACCTCCATTGGCACAAGGCATGGACAAGATGCGCAGACAAATATGTAAGCAAAACACTCCCACACATGAAAAAAACTAAATAAAAATAATAATAAAAGAGAGAAGAGAAACAAAAACAGAAAGATGTGTAGATGGCACAGGTGTGAAGCCGATGTGCGATCCCTGCTGCCAGGTGAAGCGCTTCCTTAATGAGCCATTGTAGGTTCCTGAAAGTGTAACCCATGCGCAGTGGACCGCGGGCCTTCAGAGACGGGTCCTGAAGTCAATCCCATTGTCCCCTTTTCCTACTTTCCTCTACTCCACATTTTTATAGCAAAAGAATCAAGTCAGAATAAGCCCGAGCCAGCCAATGGGCTGAGGACGAGCAGGATGGACTCAGCACAGGCTTGGCTTCTGCAGAACCCTCAACATCCTTTGTCACGTTCCTGCCATTGCTCAGGGACCAGAGCCCCTGAGACAACCCATCCACATCTCGGGCTATGCCAGGGCATGGGAACAACCACATACAATCGGCAGAGAGTGTGAAAGCACCCATCGTAGGGACGCATGGGTGTCACCAAGGCTCCTACGGACAACTGTTCCCTTGGGACATGCTCATGACATTTTTGACAACAGGAAGGCCTTCTGGACCAAGAAAGGCTGGGAGTACTCCTAAAACAGCAGGCTGAGGGTTCTTGTGTTCAGAGCCCACCCCCAACACAGTGCCAACAGCCATGTGTCACCAACTACCAACAACTTGGCGCTAGTCAAGCAGGGAGAAGAAAAGAAAAGCCATGGCCCCCAGGTCTTTCAGTGGCAAGGGCAGAAGACAGATGGAGCTCACGGCTGGCTCTGAAGAAATGCCTCGCGTCACCATCCTAGAGAACTGGTCCTGGAGACTCAACAGTCACCATCACACCTGGGAGCTAGAACAGGATACCTCCAGATGTCACCTCGGATGCACAGAGCACAGCAAAGGTAGGGTGGCATTCACAGGGTGGATCCAACCGCCCTTACCTCATCTCCTTCCTCTCCTTCTTCCACTCCTGCAGAACCAGCTGGGAGTCAGCATCTCTGTAGACCTGCAGGGACAGAAGCCACCTGATTCCAGGGCTTTGTTTTCAGACAAACCCATTAGCAGTAAGGATCTCTTAAGGGGTGACTTCCCGTGAAAGAATCTTAGTCCTGAAGTCTAATAGGCAGGTGCTTGTGTGAAGCAACGCGCTCTCCCGAGTGAAAGCCTGGCTTCCTGACACACGGAGAAGCTTCGGTTCTCTGCTAGTAGAAGCTTGGCTTAGGGCTGGAGATGGCTCAACAGATAAAGACGCCTGCCCCCAAGTCTGCTGATCTGGTTCCATCCCTAGTGGACAGAGAACCAACTCCTGCAAGATGTCCTCTGACCTCACACAAATGAGGTGGCGTGTGCGCGCACACACAGACACACATACACAATGCTAAATCCAAGAAGAATGTATTATAGCAAATTAATATGTAAAATTATGAAGACATGAAACAGTTACTACAGGTTATGTATAAACACAATACATACATATCCACATATGATTTGTGTGCCATGCCCGTTACACCCATATATTACACGATAAATACACAATACATGGTATCTACTGTCCCTCCTCCTGAGTATGAAAAGAATGGCTGAGAAGGGGCATGGTGTGTGTTGTGGGATTGGACTCAGTCAATCATGTGGATGGTGTGTTCTTATTTATCGGAGCCGATGTCATTACTGACTAGCTCGCATATGGTGAATGCACACCGTAAGAAACGTGGCGGTGCATCCATAGATCCTAAGCCCACGACATCTGGAAATTAACACTCAAGTGTTTCACTTACACAAGACAATGGGACTCGGATGTGCTTCATTGTCATATCCCTAATATCACATTGGCTTCGATGAAAAGGAGAGAGGACGGACTTTCTGGTGAGCCAGAAGATGAGCAAATGGCACAAGGAAAGTGACAGACGACTCCCCACGGGCAGCACCTCACCCAGGTTCTCAATGCTAAACAGCGAAGCCAGCGTCAGGGCCCTTACGACTACAGGGGACGTGTCCAGCGCCAGCGCCCTTACGACTACAGGGGACTGTGCTGCCACCTCAATTCATGACCATGGGGCAAACTTGGGACTCAGAGGACAAGTCTCTGAGAGCCAGCCCTCCTGTTTGTCACAACTGCCCAGCTCAACCGTCAGCCAGTCAAAACCTGTTCCAACTGAGCCTGAGATTTCCTGCCTGATATCTGTCCAGAGCCAGGAAGCAGCTGTCACTGGTCAATGCTACCTGAGCTCTCCAAAGGCACCAGGTAACTGAGCCAGCGCCTCTGAGCTTTGACGGGGTACTATAGACACATGTCTAATTAGTGGTCCATTTATTTTAGTTTTGTTTTAGTGCGGGAGTGTTTCGCCTGTCTGTATGTCTGCATCACACACATGCTACCCTCCCGAGACTTTCTCCATCACTTAGGCACGAGCAGTCTCCTCTCCTGTCATCATCCCATGTCATCAGCATCTAATCATGCTTGCCCCCGCCACGGCTGCGCTGAGAAAAACTGGGTGCTTACAACACAGTCCACAGCCCACACCCCTACAATATCCACTAGCTGGCCCTCCGTGAAATCTGTCAACCCCAAGTCCACAGTCCACCTGAATGGCCCCTGCAGAGGTCTACAGACCCCAGCTGTCACCGTAGCCATGGCCATTTTAAATGTCCTTCATGACCAAGGAAATTACTCTTTAGAGTCATTTTTCCAAAACCAATATTCTTCTGCTTAATTCATCAGACTTAACGCCATATGACACTCTGATACTCTTCCCCAAATTAAACCCAACCTCACAGGGCACATTTTCTTAACAATGGTCCTGCTTATTCTGAAAACAACCATCACAGGAAGTTCTGGAAGCAGAAGTCATCAGATCAATGGAAAAAAAATGGAACTTTCCAGATTGGGGCGGTGGTGGTCTGGGTAGGCGGTGAGGGAAGATATGTTACCCACACCCAACAGAACTCTCAGTGCATCAGAACCTGAAGGGATGCAGCAGGCAGGTAAAGATCACAGAGCTGGACAGATGGCCAGTGTGAGGCCGGCACCAGGGCTTTCCTAAGCTCAAGGAATCATGGGACACAGGCAGGCCATGCTCTCAGGCTGGAGAGAAGAAATGAACGTGAGACCTGAACCTGAAGTCAGTCAGACTTCACATCTACCGGGCTCCACGCTGCAGACTACTCTGGAAAGGGCAAGCAACCTTAGCTCCGAGCCTCGGTCTCCTATAACGTCAGGGGAGAAACAGACACGCCATTCCCTTCTCTTACTTCCCTAGTCTGTCTTGTGTGACAGGAATATGTCAATGCTACCATTCTCTCAGCTAGCAAGCATTTCCCATAGGTCAGAGGGAAAAGAAAGAAACAAAATCTTGTTCCAGAGACAACTGTAATCAGCCAGCACCCGCAGGTCACATGTGCATATGCAGTCACTACAGCCATCACACAGGTCACACGTGCATATGCGGTCACTACAGCCATCACACAGGTCACACGTGCATATGCGGTCACTACAGCCATCACATGCAGGTCACACGTGCATATGCAGTCACTACAGCCATCACATGCAGGTCACACGTGCATATGCGGTCACTACAGCCATCACATGCAGGTCACACGTGCATATGCGGTCACTACAGCCATCACACGCAGGTCACACGTGCATATGCGGTCACTACAGCCAGCACACGCGGGTCACACGTGCATATGCGGTCACTACAGCCAGCACACGCGGGTCACACATGCATATGCTGTCACTACAGCCAGCACACGCAGGTCACATGTGCATATGCGGTCACCACAGCCAGCACGCGCGGGTCACACGTGCATATGTAGTCACTACAGCCAGCACCCGCAGGTCACACGTGCATATGCGGTCACCACAGCCAGCACGCGCGGGTCACACGTGCATATGTAGTCACTACAGCCAGCACCCGCAGGTCACATGTACATATGCGGTCACTACAGCCAGCACCCGCAGGTCACATCTACATATGCTGTCACTACAGCCAGCACACGCAGGTCACATGTGTATTCAATCAGATTCTCAGTCACAGAAGGAATACAAGTTAGGCAGGAGCTGTGTCCTTATCCTCAGAAAGAGGGTTGTTCCCAGACCTCATGACCTAAAATTGTGGGCACTAACAAACCACACACACACACACACACACACACACACACACACACACACACGTACTGTTTTTCCTATATGTGCATACCTATAACAAAAATCAATTTATAAATTAGGCACAAAATGAGATTAATAACTAATGATAAAGAAATAGCTTTAACAATATACTATGAACATTATTTAAAGTTACGGATTGTTTATTTCCTAAATTTTCCATTTCATATTTTTTGACCACATAACCATAGGCAACTAAAACAAAAACACAGAGAGCGTACAAGTACGACTGTCACAGAGCAAGCACTTCAGGGTGGTGCTGGGCACTCCAGACTCAGGCAGACACGTCACTAACGTCTCAAATGTCCCTGCACACACGGGACAGCCGTGACTGAATGCTGTACCCCACACAAGCCCTTGGCACGATGGTGGGCACATAAGGAACAGCTGCTATCATATGACACAGACATAGACTCAGCAGCATTAGGTCAGACTCGACATCCAATATTTTTAGAAAACCACCTCACAGCACACACAGTAAAGAAAGCAAAACAAGACCCCGGTCGGAAGAGCCAAGGTCTCAAGAGCCTCTAGGAACCCAGGCCTGGAGGACGTGCGGGGCCCCATGCACTGGAATGTGTACCCCAGGAGAGAGGACAGGCCTACCCTGCCTCTCCTCGAAGCTTGGCAGCAAAATCTGTGGGCAGCAGGCCGTGGCCAGAGGCTGCAGGTGTGCCAGCCAAGAGTGGCATCTGTGCCACTCAACCTAAGCATCTCATTCATTCACAGGGCACGGGCTGTCAAGCTGCACAAAGGGAGACAGGTAGCTTGTGAGATGGGGTGGGAGGAGCAAAGGCAGTCACAGACACCGCCAGGGGCAGAGTATAACAAAGGCGTCCTGTCTTAACTGCCCCAAACTGGCTGCATAACTTGCCAGTGAACTCTGGAAAGCAGCTAACGGCAGCGCCACTGGAGGCTGGTGCAGGATCCCAACTTGCTCTGTGATTCTCTGGTGGCTAGACTGGCATATTGATTCCCAAGAATCCTTCATTGTACAGATGGGAAAACTGAGGCCAGTGCAGGGAGGGTGGCTGAGCGTAACTGAGTGGGGACCAGTGAGCAGGTTTTCACCAACAGAGGAACAAAAATGGCACCTACCATAAGACCCCGTGATGGTCCCAAATGGCTCTCAGGAACATTTGTAAAGGTCCCATCAAGGGGAAAGAACAAAATAACCACCACATCGCTACAGGATGCTGAGGACAGCCTAGACCTTATGCTTCATAATTAGACGAAAAATATTAGAAAAATTAGAGAAGCTTTGGATCAGAGACAGTCCTGAAGCTTACAAGGAAGAAAAGAGAGAGAGAAACAGCAGCAAAAGCAAAACCCCAACCTGCATCTGCTCCAGGAGCCCGGTCAAGGTCTGCAGCCAGGTCATGGTCTGAACGTACTGCTCTGTGTTCATGATTTTGAGCTCGGACCGCAGCTCGGGGATGATCGCTCCGGTGCGCCAGCCATGCTTCAGGGTCAGATCCTGATC
This sequence comes from Dicrostonyx torquatus, assembly GCA_028555095.1. Lineage (NCBI taxonomy): Eukaryota > Metazoa > Chordata > Mammalia > Rodentia > Cricetidae > Dicrostonyx > Dicrostonyx torquatus. The sequence goes on along the minus strand of JAQHUG010000103.1, from coordinate 802,646 downwards.
ACAGAGGTCAGAGGATGCCACGTCAGTCCCCTCAGAACTCAACAGTGTGTCACCTCTCCCAGACAAGGGAGGCAGCTGCTCCATCACTCTTTAATTCTAACGGTTGGTTATTAACCAGGTTGGATGCGGTGAATTACACTTCATTTAAAACAGATTTGGCCCCAAGCTTTGACCGCTTCACCCGGAGAAAGTTTCTGTTCTGGAAATCATGGCTGTGACTCACAGCTACTTCAGAGATTGGGGGGCAAGTGGGGTGGGGGTGGCATGGAACCACTAACCATGGTCTGTGAGAAAAACAAAACAAAACAACCACGGTCTACGAGGTCAGGGACTAGGAAAGGCTCTTGCTCCAAATGTTCTAAATGTCCTCGTTCAAGCTGAGTGGGGTGCCCCGGAATCCCAGCACCCCACTGCCCAGCCGAGGCCGAGGTTTCCAGGACGCTCTGAGCTACACCCATGAGATGCAGTCTCAGAATCACAGGCCTGGGAATGGAGATCGGTGGCAGAGCATTGCCTAGCATGCACCCGGCCCTGGGCTCGATCCCCAGCACTGTGGGGAGTGCCCGTTATTCAATACTGCAGCACCCCCCAGACCTCTGGGGGACATCCATGTACCAGGCCCCCTGGGCTATGGGGAACCACAGAACCTCAAACCTGAAATGGTCCGATAATACAAGCACACTGGAATATATTTTTATTATACATATCACAACAGGTCAAGGTATCAGTTTTGTTTAAAAAAAAAAATGCCTGGCCGAAGGGCTGTGCGACACCGCCTCCCGCCCTGATCATGCCAGCTTCTACTCCTCAGAAGTGAGTGACGAGGAAGAAGCCCAGCTGGCTGTGCACATTCATGTGCAGTCTTGAAGCTCTTAGACACGTTGATGCAAGGGACAGAGAGGTTCCTGGCATTTCGTGCTTATCATGGTGCTTTATATGGGAGGAATTTGCTTATTAAATCTGTGAGCACATCTCTACCTTCCATCATTTCGAAGAGAAAAATAAAGGCTGTCTTCTTCAGACCCTGATCTTTCCTGATTTGTCAAAGTGAACCACTCAAAACTGTGACCCCCCCCACTCCTAGTGTCTAAGGAAACCATAAAGATGACGTCACTACTCCACCCCTACTAGGCGGAAGAAATGACAGTCCCCACTGGGGGAAGACTCCTCACCGCCAGGTCACTGTATATGTGGTCACCAAAATACAGCACTTTGGATCCTCTCCATCCAGTGAGCTTCAGAAATTCATACAAATTGCCCTGCAACAGAAGGAGGAGGCCGATCACCCTATGTCGGAAACACAGCGGCCCGCAGTCTACAATACCTGTGCTGTAAAACTTATAAAACTGATTTTAACTCCTAAGATTTGTTGCACATAGCAACGTAGAAAGCTAAAAGCTCACTCGTGGAAAACTGTTGAGGCCTCTGATGCCAAACATACTCTGAAAAGATTTCACTGTCAGGCATGATGGTCACAACTTTGACCCCAGCACTCAGGAGGCAGAGTCAGGTGGATCTCTGTGAGTTCAAGGCCAGCCTGGCTGACACATGCCAGGCTAGCCAGGACTATATAGTGAGACTGTCTCAAAAACAACAACATTTCAGGCTACATAAGCCTCTCTGCAATTATCCTGACGCTACCCAAGCTTGCTGAGACCATCATTCCGGACAAGCAACTTTTAATTCTGTTGTGACAACCACAGTTGATTCCTTGTGCCGGTGAGCACTGGCGGCATCACTGCTCACGGGGAGTTCTATCAGCCACACCCAAATCGTCTGAGTCGTTAGAAGTAAAAAGCCCGAATTAAAACTCCTTTCCCAAGGCCTGGAGAGTACACTCAATGGTAAACCTAACAGGCTATTACAAACCCACCGAGAATGTTGAGTAAAGAAAACAATTCCAACGACATAAAAATGATGATCAGCATGGCCCAGTCTCCGACAGCCTTACAGGCTGATGTCAGAGGGTTTCAAACCGCACAAGGAATGTTGGATGAATAATACACCAAGACTGATGGTCCTCAGAGAGAGCTCTCCGAGGTTTACTACCGACACTACGTTTTATAGAGGGTAATGCTTTAAATATTATTTTTAAAAACGGTCAACTTTGAGTTAGTGCAAATACCAGCATAAGGAAACTGCCTTGACCCTGGCCTAAGTTTTACCATTTAATTATAAGCAGCCAGTCGAGGGGTGGACTGTGCCAAGCGCCTGGACAGCCTCAGCGTGGGCGGCCCTGTGCGTGCCCACACAAAGCCAAGCAGCCGAGAGGAGCTGGGGACGGCACAGATACCTGCTTGTAGATCTGGCCTTTCTGGAGCTTGTGGATTTTATCCCAGAGTAAGACACCCTTCTCATTCACCTTCCGGAAAGGTCTAACAACAGAAAAGGAAACTGTTACTGGAACACGTGACAACAGCAAAGGCTGTCTGCTCCACGAAATGTTAAGTGGGGACTCACGGAGAACATGAAGTTGCTCTTGGACCCCAAACCTCACTGCACCCCCTGACCCAGGGCACCCCACTCCACACTATGCAGACCCCACCACAGACCCACTACCCACAAGTAGCTAATGAAGAATAAGGAAAAAATGAAGACGAAAAGAATTGTAGGGCCAACCACCCTTGGCAAGCACAAGCCCTTTTAGCCAGGTTTCCCTAGGACATCTGGCAGGGCAGAGAGCATCTGCTTCTCCAGGGAAGCCCGCAGGGACACCGCTGCCACCCTGGGTCAGACACCAGGCAGAGGGCAGGAGCACTAGCTATGATGGGACTGGGAGTGTGGCTGGCCCCGTCCCTCACCCCAAGGGCACAAGCCCATGGGACTCAGGGTCCTTTTGGGGCAACTGCTTCCCCAGACACAGAAATAGAAACTTTCTCTAGGTATCTAAACCGACTTTCCCTTTTCTGAGGAACATGAAGAGCTCTGTGCACTTTTATTTATATGTCTTTTCTTTAATCCTGTGAGCAATCTCTCATGTGACGTCATACTCCTAAACACATTAGCAGAGAGACAAGCTGGCTGCTTCTCCTCGCCAAATCCGTCATCTTTAGTGGCTGCTTAACATTTCCTCACATGGATATCCTGAATGAACGAGTCATCCTCAACGGTTGGGCTTCTATAAATAACGGAAGGAACGGGAATGTTGCGGCTATGATTGCAGACATCCAAAACAAGGGGGAGAAGGTGCTGGGCCGTGAGTCCCTCCCAGGAAGAGCCGGGGCCCTGACCCCCTCACTGTGGACAAACATGTCAGAAACTAGGTGAAGGGAGGAATGCAGGAACTGTATGGGGCCCAGGAGCAGCATGGTGAGCGTGCCACTGATTCCGCTCCAGACTCTGGCCTGCTTTCTCACTCTATGCTTGGTTTTGGGGCTCGCCTCTTCTTCCGGGCATCACTGTGACTCCTAGGACACGACCTGAGCATCCCCCCCAAGGAGTGCACACTTGCCGCACTAACGTCAGGTACCCCTGAGGATCCTTGGACCCACCACAGCAAAGGCTGCTGGTCACCAGCTACAGACCAGGAAAGGCCGTGAAAACCTTCCCAAACGAGTGCCTTAGACAGACAGAAACTATTCTTAGAATGCTACCACAAGGATCCTCAACAATGTGGGTCTCTAGAAGTAGGGGCCACCTATCTGTCCCCAGGATAAATGACATTTTAGCACTCTTGTGCTGACCCCACTCCTCCTCGTCACCTCCCCAAACTCCAGAGGCAGGGCGGGGGGGGGGAGGAGTCTGGGGCGGGAGACATTACATAAGACGTGGTTGAACCTTGTCCTAGATGGCAGAGAAGTCTACAAAATCCAGCTGCAATTTTAAATGCACCAATTAGCTTTATTTCAAGAGACGCCACCAGGCGGTCTGGCATGGGTAGTGCTCTCTTATACTTCACGAGGCATCTGGAGCCGAGACCTCCTCTGCTGTGTGTTCGTCAGTCTATCAGTTTCTTAAAGCCTGACCCCCCATGACCACAGCAGCCCACGCTGAGCTGAGAACGCTGTCTATATGTGCCCCCCCCACTCTTCCCTAAGCTGGTGTTAGACAGGTTACAAATCAGAAGCTGTGCCTCGGATGCTTGGGATTTCGTAACTGCATTTCACTAGAGCACGCTCTCCCGCACTCACAGCACACCATCAGCCCCGGCAGACGGGCCTTACCTCCTCTTATCGTTGAAGAAGTTGGGTTTCTCGGCCTGAACTATGACCACATCGAACAGGTCCCGCCAGTCCTTCCCCACGATGTACCGCATCCCTTTGTCTCTGGAACAAGGCAGCCAGGTGAGCTGACACCAAAGGGATGAGCGATTTCAATGTCTTGCAAACTACTCCTTCCCAGCTGCAAAGACGGATGGCGTCTGAGCCATGAGCCAGCGGCTGGCGAGGGGGCGGGACTTACACGAAGCTGCTGGGGCTGTTGGTGATGAGAAACATCTTCTTGCCATGGTCAGCCAGCTTAGCCAGCACCGCACGGGTCTGCTCGGCGTAACAGATGTACTTCTCTAAGGATGAGGGAGAAGTTCACGCGGTCAGGATGAAATCAGGCGCTCCTTACAGGGTGGGCGCCTGGGCTAAGCAGGGCCCTAGGCACAGAGGGGAATCTCAAGGATGTCTCAAGGCAGGGTCAAGTGAGGGATGTGAGAGCCCGGTGTTTGGGAAACAGACCACACACACACACACACACACACACACACTCACTGAAACAGAGGATAGTGTGGCGCAGCGGCCATTGCCTCTCTTAGAATGAGGCTGACAGACACCAAGGTCTAGGACAGAGAGGACACTGCCAGAATCAGAGTCCTTAGACAGCACCCAGGAGATGCCTGTGGTCCCTGTCCAGCCCCTAGGATGGGAAGTTTAAAAGCCCGCACAGCAGTGCACCCAGCACCGCTGAGTACGCACCAATGTCCGCTTCGATGGCCCGGTACATGATTCCTTTGATGTGGACATCCCGTATGGAGTCCTGTCAAAGGCAGATTCGTCATCAGTGACAGGGGAGCTGGAGTCGGCCCCGGTGGGACAGCATCAGCGCTCACCTCTGTCCTAGGAGCCTGATGACCCATGTGCTACACATCTCAACACCAGCCCATTGAGCCCAGGTGGCACTTTAGGAAAAGCTGTGTTCCCACGGTGGCAGAGGCTGCTGCCAATGCAATTTCAAAAAGCCTCACTGTAAAGAGGTCATTTGTGTAATTCTGAATCAAGTCCCACATGACAAAGAGTAGTTTACATGCAGGGTGGCGAACAAATCGATGGCAGACAGCCTCTGCAGGAAGGGGTCCCTGGCCTGCAACTCTAGGTGCAGACAAAGGCAGAGGGACGAGAAAGACACCTCCTCTCCGGATGCCACCAGTCGGGCAAGAAGCTGCCCAAGTCACTGTCACCGGGCAACAGCAGGTCCGACTGGCAAACACAAGAAAGAGGAAGACAAAAACTCCACTGTGGGCTCAGGGCTGTGCCAGCGTGGTCTTGCCAGGTGTCACTGAAGGAAGACAAAAACTCCACTGTGGGCTCAGGGCTGTGCCAGCAAGGTCTTGCCAGGTGTCACTCAAGGGTTTCCGCTTGCGGGGTGGGGACCATGCAGCAGGCCCTTTGTAGACTCCTGAAGGGCCAAGGGAATGTTCTGGTTCCCGGAGCAGGGGTGTATGCGTTACACTGTTAGTGTCAGAGTGGGCCACTCTGAGCTACACCTTAATCTCGGTTACCTTCAGCCCAAGCCTGTTCTGATTCTGCACAACACACAAGACGATGGGTAAATGCAAGCTAAAATCTAGGCCCTGCAGTTAACTAGCTGTGTGACCTCAAGTTCTGTCTTTAAATCGGGAGTGATGATAACAGTAATACCTCCGGGTACCAAACACAAAGATGTAATAAGCTAATACAAAACACTCCAATCAGAGCCTAGAACGTCAGAAACTCTACAGAGGTGCTTGCTGTTGGCGGTAGGAATCCATGTAGCAAAAACTCAGCCTTCACATAACATTGTTCCATTACAAATTAGTCTGAAATAGAACATGTCTCTATGCACAAAAGGAGAGTTAAAAACTAGGCATTTAAACTTAGCCCAATTCTCATCAAAGTAATGCACCCTTCAACTCCAAAACCCAGAGATCAGGACAATCAAAGAAGAATGCTGGCTGTGAGAGCCAGAAAGGTTATGAGCGCTGGTTGCTCTCCCAGGGGGCCTGGGGTTAATTCCTAACACCCATGTCTGTAGCACAAATAATAAAAAACCCAGAGACAGATACTGGGGTTCAACCTGAAGATCAGAGAAGCTAAAGCAGCCAAGACACTAGAGAGCTCGCACCTCTGTGAAATCTTCAGTCTAAAAGAGAGTTCCTGCCTCAGCCCACCTTACAGTCCTCTCTAGTGCTGGGATTAAAGCTGTGCACCACCGCCTGGCCTCTGCCGCTAAGTAGTGTGGCTGCTGGGATTAAAGGTGAGTGCCACCACTGCCTGGCCTGTGTGACTGACCAGTGTGACTTCTGGGATTAAGGTGTGTGCCACCACTGCCTGGCCTATGTGACTGACCAGTGTGGCTGTTTTGCATTCTGATCTTCAGGCAAGTTTTATTTATTAAAATACAAATAAAGTGTCACTACACATGTCATGGCTCACAACAAACTAGGGTACCAGGCACACACATGGTACACAGACATACGTGCAGACAAAATACCCATACACAGGAACATTATATATATATATACATATATATGTATATATACACACACATATATAATTTATTATTTATTTGTAAAGCCAGGCGTGATGACATATGCCCTGGCACTAGGGAGGCAGACACTAAGCTGGTCTCTGTGAGTTCGAAGTCAACCTGATCTACATAACAAGTTCCAGGACAGCCAGGGCTACCTAGAGAGATCCTGTTACAAAAACAAAAATTTACACTGGTCCTGAGCATACAATAAACATATTTTTGTTTAGAAACATATCTTTTAAAAATAGAAAAATTTTAATTTTTTTTCTGCAATGGAGTCTTGCTGGGTATATAACCCACAGTTAAGGGCAGGCCCCACGCCCAGCGGAGATGGCCAACACCAGATGAGCTCAATGGCATTGTAGACTTTTGTCTCATATTGCTTTGTTTGGGCATTTTTGTGTCTTACTGGTTCTGTTTGTAAATTATTGAGTTCATATGGATTTCAGTTGTGTTACTTGCATTTTTCTTTGTTTTTATTGTCTATTCTGTTTTGCTGTTGCTATTTGTTTGCCTCTAGAGATAGAAAAACAGGAGGAGTTGGGTGAGCCGGGCGGTGGGAAAGACATGGGAGGCACTGGGGAAGGGAAACCATGATCCAAATGTATTATATGAAAAAAATAAGAGAAAATTGTGGCTATGGCAGGCATAGTTGATACGAGCCTATAACCCCAGAACCCAGGATGCAGACGCAAGCAGATCTCTATGGGTTCAAGGTCAGCATGGCCTGCATAGCAAGTTCCGGGACCGTCAGGGCTACATAGTGAGATCCTTCCCCCAAAAAATATTGTGGCTATAAGAACACATAGTAGATAAATGAAATGGAATTATTGTTTCAGAACACAACACACACACAACACATACACACACACGCACATGAGCACACAAATATATATTTTTAATAATCACATTTCCACGAAATTAATATTGTGTGGAGCATTGCTATGTCCAAGTTACCATGCTGCCTTCCATATGTTACTCAGACCCCAGATCATCTTGATAGGCAGGTACCAAATGTTTATTTACTAAGAAACTGAAATATAATAAAAATAAATAAAATGTTTTAAAGAAAACTAGATTATATTTTTAAAATGTAAAAGTACTCTATTGTTATCTGTCAAATAATAGATGAACATATTTTTAGCTATTGAGAAACTGACACAGATTGATACATATAGTTCTATAAATATGTGACTATGGACACAACTTATAGAGCATGTGCATATGAATCTGAGTGTGTGTGTCTGTCTGTCTGTCGCCCTCCGGTGGGTTGTGAGACGACTTCTGGAGGCCTCGGTGAGTCACGCGGAGCCTTTGTGATATGAGAAAAAGGTGCCCCAAAGCCAATCCCTCCCACTCTCCTCACCCCCCGACATCCTCATGGGACACAGTGCACACCAAAGTACCCTGCATCCCCTAAAGGTGTGCAGTGATGACCTGGCACTGGGTGATGGCAGCCTCACAGCTGAAGCACGGGACATGGACTAAAGAGGAGGCAGGCACCGTCCGTGTTAGAGCACGCTGTCCTGGTTATTCTGAAGCAGCCCTGACCCACAGAGACTGGAGACCGCAGAGACGTACCACCTCACCTCCCCGCCCAGACGCAGCTGGCCCTCTCGGGAAGACACAGAGCCACTGCCCTGAACTCCTGCCCTCTGCCCTCACCTTGACATCTTTGTACAGGTGCACGGGCTCGTAGTCAATGTTGTTCTTCAGGAAGTGCTCGTTCACGCACGACAGCAGGGTCATCTCGGGCAGCGAGAAGATATCCATGAACTGCTTCATGGTGTTCCCGTGAGAACTCTGCGGGCGGGCAGAAGGCAGGCTGAGCGGTGCAGAGCCATCATTGGATCGGAGACTACTAACTTCACCCGCAGGCTAATCTCTTACCAACTCGTAGCTGACTGACTGGTAAGAAGCAGGGCCCAGCTGTAGGAAGCAGATTAGCCCCCAGACCCTTATCTTTCTCCCTCTTTCTGCTCCGCCCCTTTCCTCCACCCCACCCTCTCGCTGCAGACCTGGGAGCATCAGAGCCATGACCTCTGAAACCAGAAGCCTAGCTACGTCCTTCTCCCTAAGATGTTTCTCCAGCCGTGAAACTGCCCATCAAAGGAGAAAGGCGGCTGCTCCTGACGGCAGTGGTTGTCCTTACCTTTCCGTAAAAGTCACTCATCTGCTCCAAGGGCACATGGGATCCCTCATACATGTCGATGACTTCCTCGTCGGGGACAACACTCAGGCCTCTGAAAAAATACAGATGGTGTCGTTACAGGGTTCGACTGGCGAGAGCGACGTCTGACGTCCCCACGCTGGTGGGGTTTTCCACTACAGCAGGAGACCTGCTGGAGGCAAAATATGACACAGGACACAGCAGCAGCCAGGATGCCAGGCCTCTGTCGGAAACAGGAACCAGATTTACAGCAATAACTAATCCTACACGACATCTCCAACACGCTGAGCACCCCGCTACCTGTCACCTGTCCTAGGAGTTACTGCCCTTCCCACAGGAATGGTTACGTGCCTCCCTCAAAGTTATCCAGGCAGAAAGCATCGCATCAGGGTTAAATCCGCTCTCAACGGCTTTCACCCCCACCCCCACCCCACCTTCCCAAGGACTTGCTTCAGGTGGCGATTTTTCACACATCTGAGCAGAGAAACGTTGTTTCTGTCTGTAACTCATTCTTCTTCCTCTGTAACTGTCCCCAACACTGAGTGCTGGGGTGGAAAAAGTCATGCAAGAGGCCAATTAGATTACAGCACGCCCTGCGGCAGGAAGCTCAGTGAGAGGAGCTTAGGTGACACTGAGCTCCTGCTCCCCTCTGCACACATCCACTCGCTGCCTGTCCTGGAACTTGTGAATCAGTCCAGTTCCTGCATATCCAGGGGAAATGTCACCCGCTCATCCAGAGTTGCCCATCTCTTCCGCCCTTCTCTAAGGGTGAGCACTCGAGAAACAGAACCCGTAATTAGGACACCGCAGAGGGTCTCGCTGCCTTCCATGCGGGCAGATCAATCAGCAGACGTGCCAATAGGCTGATGAGGTGCAAAGCAACCCGATCTTAAGAGGCATGCGCGGTGCAGTCTGTGCTTTGACCTGTGATGTCTTTCAGTCTCCACTCCAAGCACCCAAGTGCACTCGCTGACATTTTGCCTGACTGACCTGTCACAACTCCCGGCCTTTTAAAACAAAAACAAAACAAAACAAACCATGCTGTGCTCCAGCAATCAGATAAGACCTAGTAACAAACCAGGTCATTCCAGACTGACTTGGAGAACAGCCACGCCAGAACCGTACAAGGAAAGAAAGCAGGCAAAACCACAAAGGGATCTGATGAGGTGAGGGTCGGTTATACACACGTGTCTGTGTACACGCACACACTCAGCAAGCAAAATCATGGGGGGATCTGTGGAGATGAGGGTCAGTGAGACACACACAAACACCCACACACACACACACACAGGGGACTCGATGAGATGAGGGTTAGTCAGTCACACACACATACATACATACCCAGCAAGCAAAATCAGGAGGGGATCCAATGAGGTGAGGGTTGTGCTTCTCTCTCTCTCTCTCTCTCTCTCTCTCTCTCACACACACACACACACACACACACACCAGCCTTGCCCTTGAGAAGTCAACACTGTGGCTGAAAGTCAAGCCCAAGGGTGTAACCTGCGGCAGAGCTCAGAACTGAGCAAGACTGGAACCGCTGCTTTCTGCACACCATGGCTCTCACCTGGTTGAGGGACCAAGGTTCGGCACGTTTGCCTGCCTGGCCCACTGCATTTCACCTCCGCTTCAAAACCAGCCCCACACCGCACACACAACCAGCCCCACACTGCACACACAACCAGCCTCACACCGCACACACAACCAGGCTGGAGCTGGCCAGTTTATAGACACCAAGGCTCCCAGAGCCTTGCTGAGACCCATGAGGTGGGGCAGCAGAGCTGCGGTTCATGTGGGAAAATCGGTGTGACCCCCGAGACAGGCACACAACACAGCACCCTGGAGACTAACTCTGCTCTGGTGACAGAGTTTGCTGGAACTTATACCTGAGTGTCCCTTCTTCTTAAACACCTCACCTGGTCCCCCCTGCTGAGCCCTGGTGTCTGACCCTTACACAATGGCCGGGGACACACAAACCAAAGAGATAACAGGAGTGGGTGGATGGGGATCAGGATGGGATGGGATGGGAAGGACCTGGGAAGGAGCAAGGGAAGAGCGGGACCACTTCAGGCTGGGAGGGGAAACAGGACAGACTGCAGGGGCCACAGATGGGGGCAGGAATGGGAAGCCAAGGGGTGGGGAGAGGGGCATGAGGCAGGCCAAGCCGTCCTGGGGAAAGCAGAGCAGAGACTGCTGTTTTCACCCAGCGCACCCACTCCCATCACCTGACGTCACATCAGGCACAGGGCCCACCCTATGTGAAGGACAGGAAGCTCCTCCACTCTCCAGACCTGCGGCTGCGGGACCCACGCTGGCGCTGGTTGAGAACAAGGTGACGCATCTGTGTTGGTTTTCAGTTACTTGCAACTAAGAGTCTTAACAAATCCAGGCACTTAAGAACTTGTGTAGGAGCAGCTGAGAGCCGGTAGCCGGCTGAATTAAAAACCTAAAACAAAGGCTTCAGCTTCAGTCTACAAGCACAGGCAGCCCTCGGGGTCTGAGCCGGGGCTGTTGAGAGTGACATCTGTGCGGGACGAATAGAACTGGGGAATGCCCGTGAGGAGGCCAGGAAGGACATAGAGATGTAAGGACAAAAGGGACGATCTGGTGAGGATTTTCAGAACACCGGTGACTTCTGTGACGGTTGATCTGGGTCTGATCCCCAGAACCAACTCTATAGAGTTGTCCCCCGACAAAGCCTGTCCCAAGAGAAGCAGCCACTCTGGAGGAGAACAAGAGGACGGAGTCCATTTTTTTTTTTTTTTCAAGATAGGGTTTCTCTGTGGCTTTGGAGCCTGTGCTGGAACTAGCTCTTGTAGACCAGGCTGGCCTCAAATTCACAGAGATCTGCCTGCCTCTGCCTCCTGAGTGCTGGGATTAAAGGCGTGCGCCACGACCGCCCGGCTCCATTTTTTTAAAAAAAAGAGAAAAAAACATTTTAATTATTGGAAAATAACCGTGTTTGGCACATGACATTTTGAAAAAGCAGAGATATGTGGGTCAAAAATGAAGCAAATAAGCTGGGCGGTGGTGGCGCACGCCTTTACTCCCAGCACTCGGAGGCAGAGTCAGGTGGGTCTCTGTGAGTTCGAGGCCAGACTGGGCTACAGAGCGAGTACCAAGATAGGCTCAAAGTTATTAAGTTTAAGGGGGAAAAAAGCAAACCCTGAACAAGGAAGGAAACTGGGGTACACGTTTCTGCCTATGAATCCACACAAGGAAGACTGCTGTAACAGCTGAGGCCCGATGAGGGCAGGAGACCAGGACTGGAGCAGGCGGGCACACCCTCAACTGCCACAGCAGGGCAATGTCTGCATCTAACAAATCAAGAAACATGACCACGCTGTCCAGGAATTCAATGCACAAGCGTGTGTACAGACACACTGAAGGGCAGCACAGCTCTGAAGAGCCTGCAGTGCTGGGGTGGAGGGGACAGGGCTGCTGGCCCTGTGCCTCTGCTGGCGCTCGAGTCTCCCTGCAGGCCTGCTGTACTGTGACAGAGTTTGAGACAACAGTCTAAACTACAGCATGCGCGCCTTTTAAAGAATAAGACACACTAAGACCAGACCGGCCACTCCCAGGACCCCTCCCCCATAAGAAAACATCGAAACCCTTTAAGTCAGAGCTTTCTTCTACCTAAACCAAGGGTTTCTATGAGTTCTAAAAGAATCACTATCGGCTCCCTAACTGTCACGGAGAGAATGAGATGCTCCATCACCCACACCCGTGTGGCTTCCCACTCATCCTCGAGCTCCGGACGGCATCCCTCCAGACAAACCCTCAGTGCCAGCACGAGCCAGGCTTCAGCGTGTCTTCCTGGACATGTGAGTGGCCACTTCCCTCTGTCGGTTAATGGAGCCTGAAATGCAAAGCCCCTGGGTCATACCCGGGAGCGAGAGGCCACTTCCTCTTACCTGTAGACGGTTCCCATCTGGATGTAATGAAAAGAATCGATCTTCATCAACACCGCCTTTAAATACAGAAACGTGCACACGTGTGAACAACTTGCATACAAGATGAACAGAACAAGGGTCGTTATAAACCCTATCAACATTGCGTTTCCCTAACACGAGCATTAGGAGGATTCTCAATCTTTAATACAGTTCTCCACATTGTGGTGACCACCAACCATGAATTTATTTTCATTGTTACTTCATAACTGTAATTTTGCTAGTTATGAGTTGTAACGTAAACATCTGTGTTTTCCTGTGGTCTTAGGCGACCCCTGGGAAAGGGTTGTGCAACCCCCAAAGTGGTCGGGACTCACAGGTTGAGAACCACGGCATGCATGGTTTCTAAAAGCCTTGCTTATTAACTGAGGTGCGTTTTAAGGAAATGGCAAATGAGAAAAGGAATAAGGTGTGGCAGCTGGCTGCCCCCCACCAGCGCTAACCCGCACTCCCAGTCGGCACCTGAGATGCATGCCTTCCTAACGCCTCCTCTTCTGATTGGCTCTACCAAATATATTTGAATAATTTCATCCTGCAGCCCGGAAGAACTGCATTCCGGCCCATTTACCATGGAACGCACTGGGGGTTTATTAAGCAGCACTTTGTTTCCAAGCACCCCGAAACTGCAGAAAACCGGATCAGACTCACCCGCTGGACGTCGTAATGGAGTCCACGGATGGCGAAGTTTGGGTCGTACTCGTACTTCCTGATCTCCGCGGGGTACTGAGGGGACAGAGGACATGTGATGAGCGAAATATGAAAGAAGAGGATGGGCAGGGGATAACTCCTGGGATCGGAGCACTTAGGAAGTGGGGGCAGAGGATCAGGAGTTCAGCTACACACTGAGTTCAAGGCTAGCTTGGGCTACCTCTGTCCCTGGCTTAAAATAAAACAGGAAAGGAAAGGAGGGCAGTAAGTTCAGGACCAGGCACAGATCGGCCCTGTATGAAGGCCTGGGAGTCATGAGAAAGTGATGCCCACAGGGACAGACCACAACCTGGCCCCTGTTTCTCCATCCTGCCTTGGGCCCTACTGGTCCAGGCTGAGATCAGACACTTGATCCCACTTGCACACCATCGCATGGAGCCCTGCAAGGCCAACCCTAACTGTCAGCCTCACAGGCTCTGGTATCATCATGGAGACAAACCTCTGGGAATGTCCGAGGGACTTCTGGATGGGCCCTAGATAAGGGCAGCGCCATCCTATGGTGCTGTATGAAGATTAAGCGAACTGGGCATGTAGAATAGTCCTTCACACGTGTGAATGTATGTCGCCATGATTGGTTTAATAAAGAAGCTCACTGGACAATAGTTGGACAGGAAAAGGTCAGGCAGGAGAGCCAGACTAGGACGACGCTGGGAGGAAGGAGGGCAGAGTCTGGAGTGGCGAGCAGACACAGATGGGCTCGCTGTACTGAGAAAAGATGCCTAGCCATGTGGCAAAGCATAGATAAGAAATATGGGTTAACTTAGGTGTAAGAGTTAGCTAGTAACAAGCCTGAGCTATCGACCAAGCATTTATAATTAACATTAAACAAGTCCTCTTGGTCCTGCTTCAAGATTTCTCTGCCATGATGGACAGGGCCCTCAAACTGTAAGTCCAAAGAAACCCTCCCTTCCTTATTTCTGTCAACTTCACATTACCATGACCGGGTTTTCCTGCTATCCAAATGAGGTCTTTTCGGGGGAAGCATCCAAACGACTTAGTATTGTTACTGTTCTCACCCGGCTGTGCTGGCCGAGAAACCCCACAGCTGCTGTCCCAGGGGACTTTCTCCGCCTGTGGCCCCCATCCACACGGAGCCTCTGGAGACAGACAGCCTGGTCTCTGCTCTTTCCTAGTTACATACTCTTGCTCACATTATACAAAAATGCCGGTCCCTCCTCTACACTGCATGAGAATCCAGGCACTTTCTCCGCCCAGCCCAGACCTGAGCGCACATTTCTGCCGGCTTCTGCTGCCTGTAGGTGCTGCCATGTCCATTCTGCAGAAATAAAAGCAGGAAGGCATCACCCCAGTGAGCCTGCCAAGCCACACGGCTGCCGGCTTCCTGGAACCACCAGGCACCACCTGCCTGAAGGCGCATGGCAAGTTTCAAGTCAGCCTGCACCAACAGTGACTTGAATGTCACATTTGGGCTCGTTTATCTTACACCTGTGTGCCTGCCAAGAAATCCCCAACCTGATATTTCTCCTCGTGGGTGTTCTCAGACTTCTGAACACCATGTACAATTCTGTGTATCTACTGCAATACTTGCCAAAGCCCACACTAACCCAGCGATGGTGATGTGGCTCTGCTCAGTGACTGAAGGCCAAAACTGCAGAGCCTCTGAAGCCTCCGCTAGCCTGGGGCAGGGGCAGGAAGATGTGCTAAAGAATAATGAGTATCTCTCAGCTAAGCTGCACTAACCTCACTGCCCATCGTGAGGGAGACGGCGCCTCCTGCGCTCTGTGGATCGGCGCCAAGGCGTTCGCCCAGGGTCACGAAACAGCACAGTGGCTGAGCCAGCACTGGAACCTGGAACTGTGTCACCTCCAGATCCACCCTAACCCACTTAATCTATTCTGAACTAGCCCAGCACCCTGTCTTAGTTAGGGTTTCTCTTGCTACATCAAACACCATGAGCAAAAACAATGTGGAGAGGAAAGGGTTCTTGTAACTCTCAGGCCGTGCTCCATTCTGAGGGAAGACAGGAACTCAAGGCAGAAACAAGCAAAGGCCATGAGGAGGCTGCTTACTGGCTTGCTCCCCATAGCTTGCTCAGCCTGTTTGGTTATAGCACCCAGGGCCACATGCCCAGAGTGGAACTCAAGTCGATAAGCTGGGCCCCCCAGCATCAACCAAAAATCAAGAAAATGCCCTACAGACTTTCCTACAGGCAACCTGATAGAGGCATTTTCTCTAACGAGTTTCCTCTTCCCTGATAACTCTCGCTATGTCAAGGTGATGAAAAACCAACCAGGACAGCCCCTCTCCTAGAAGCTCCCCTGTTACAGCAGCAGCTACCAACTCAGAAGCTCGACAAGCTGGCTAGACACATCTCCATAGTAACAGAATAGTCAGTGGCCTCGAAGACAGAAAAGCCTCCGCAGGACAATGACTTCAGGAAGAACGTGAGCATCCTGATAAAGTCCAAAGTTGCCCTGTACAGAACAGCCCTGGTGACATTAATACCTCAGTGCAGCAGAGGACTCAGGCATCCCTCATGGGCAATTCCTGCTGCCCTGGAGCCTGGCTGTGTTCCACCTCTGTCGCTAACAGCAGCTCTCTGAACGGCTAATAATTTCTACAGTGCCACTGGGAATTTCAGAACGCCTCTAAATGTTCTGGTTGTTCAAAGCATTCAGTCTGGTATTTTGTGTGGCCTGGATTATGAGTCTAACTGAAAACAGAGCTCTTTCAAACCTCACAAAGCGGAAAGCAAAGACAGCACAGCCTCCATGGCGCTGGCCCCACACAATGCGCTCATCCACCTGCAGAGCGCACGCCCCTGTACAGCGAGCATCTGCTGAGCACATACATGGTGTCAAATACCGTGTCAGGGACCGAGAAAGCTGCAGAGACACAACTGGCAGTGTCTGTCCCCAGGAAGTTCTACTCTACCCTGGGGGGCATGCCACAAAGACGCAGACGCTCACGGAGCACTATGCCTCACGGTGACCCATGCCCAGGGTGAGGGCCAGACAGCTGGCAGGAAAGAGCAGCAAGGCTGTGCTGTCTGGGGGCAAGCGAGGAGGTAGCGTAGGCAGGCCTAGCGAAAACTCATCTTTGGGAATGGAGAGACAGACAGCTCAGGGTGGTGTCTGTTGCTCTTAAGTGCATTTATTTTAAAAATAAACAAAAATTAAGAAGAAGGGAAAAATTAAGAAGATGACTCTGGTTCAGTCAGTTCCCAGCACCCACATCCAATGGCTCCAGCCATCTTTATCTCCAAGGGATCCAATGTCCTTTGCTAACCACCATGAGCTCCCACTCCCATGTGTAGAGACGAACAGATACATATAAGTAAGCTATTAAGTCGAAAGGAAGGCAGCTGGGGCTCTCAGAGGTGACAACAGTGCAAGCTAGACCAGTGGCTTCAGGATAGCTAAGAAGCACGTGGGAGCCGGGCAGAGGTGGCGTACACCTTTAAGGCCGGGGAGGTAAAACTCTGAGTCTGAGGCCAGCCTGGTTAACAGAGTGAGTTTCTGGACAGCCTGGGCTACACAGGGAAATCCTGTGTCAGTGGGTCAGGGCGGGACATGGGGTCAGATCACACAAGCACTCACAGACATGGAGTGACTTCCGCCCTAGAAGGCAGTACCCTAGAGGAGTCACTGTGCCATGGAGAAGCCTAAACATTCACCCTCTGCAGCTGATCAAGGTCAGCACTCTGTGAAATGTCTCCTGTGGTGATGACAACTGCCCTTGACCTCTGACCTCTTCCCCTCAAAACCCAGGATCCAGTTCCACCATGAGGAAAACCAACAAACCAACCCAGGAGAGACACACCCTGTGGAGCGCCTCAGAGGTGCACGCCATCCCAAGCGAGGATGAACTGTGGGATCCCGCAGGTGCTCGGCAACAGGAGGACACCAGAGAGCGGTCCATGCTAGTATCAAATCTTCCACATCAGATCCAGCAGGAACAGGATGTTATAGAATGGGGTACAGACAGAATTCGGTATTATTCCACGACTTTTCTATGTGCTAAGCCTTACACAGTCTTAAAGTGGGAGGAGTCAGAGGATGCTGGGTTTTGGATCTGAGCAAGCAGGTGATCACTGGTGCCCCTTAACAAGAAGAGGGGATCAGCGAGATGGCTCAGCAGGTAAGGGTACCTGCTGCCAAGCCTGATGATCTGAGTGCAACCCCCAAGACCATGTGGTGGGAAGGGAGCACTGACTTCTGAAAGTTGTACTGACCTCTGTGCATGCACATGTACGTACATACACACCCCTACCAAATAAATAAAAATACAATTTTTAATTTTAGGGGGTATTTTGTTGTTGTTGTTGTTTTTCAAGATAGGGTTTCTCTGCATGACAGCTTAGCTGTTCTGGAACTCTCTTTGTAGACCAGACCTGCCCGCCTCTGCCTCCTGAGTGCTGGGATTAAAGGCATAGGCTACCTTAAATAAATGAGACGGAGGCTGGAAAGACGGCCCGGGCTTAGTGAGTTAAACACCTGCCTTGCCAGCTGGAGGACCTGAGTTTGAAGCCCAGGACCCACATGTGGCAGGCTGACGAGGTAGCTCGCTCCACCAGTGCTGCCCCACAAGCATGAGGGTCTGCAGCTGGATGCCGACACTCGGGCCCATGCCAGGCATGGTGGCACACATCTGCAACCCCAGCTCTGGCGGGACAGAGTCGGGGGGTGCTGGGGACTGAACCCCAGCCAGCCTAGCTAAGCCAGTAAGCTCCAGGCTCAGAGAGACCCAGTCTCAAATATGGCAGAAAGTACTGAAGGAAGACACCCAGCATTGACCTCCAGCTTTTACACACATGTGCACACACATATACACACATATATGCACATGCACAGAACTTAATAAGTAAAAAAAAATAATAAATATAAAAAGCCAGACATAGTGATACATGCCTATACTCCCAACGGTGAGGAAGCAATGACAGGTGGATTCCTGGGCTCACTGCCCAGCCAACATGACCTATCAGGTAAGCACAGGACCAGTGAGAGACCGATCCTAAAGTAAAATAAGATGGAAAGCCTGGGGGTGCAGCTCAGTGAGAAGAGTGCTTGCCTGAGTTCAGTCCCAGCAACCATAGCTGGGTGTGGTGGCACAGCCTGCAGTCCCAGCACTTGGGAAGATCAGAAGTTCAAGGCCACACAGCAGGTTTGAGGCCAGGTGGTGGCCTGTGGTGATTTGCATGAGAATGGCCCCCACCGGCTCATAGATTTGAATGCTTGGTTCCCAGTGGTGGACTGGACTGTTGGGAAGGACTAGGAGGTGTGGCCTTGTTGGAGGAGGTGTGTCATTGGGGGTGGGCTTTGAGGTTTCAAAAGTCCGTGCCAGGCCCGGTGTGTCTGTCCATCTGTCTGTCTGTCTGTCTCTCATCTGCTTCCCTCCGTGACAATGCTCTAACCCTCTGAAACTCTAAACAAGTCCCCAGTTAAATGCTTCCTGGGTCGTGATGGTGTCTCTTTACAGCAAAAGAACAGTGACTAAGATAGGCCCTGCCTAAAAATATAAAAGTAAGGTAGACAGAATTCCAGAGAAAAACTCAGACTATCTCACAGTGTGTGTGTGCATGCGTGCACACGAGAGCAAGCTCGCACACCACACACATGGACACACACACACACACACAGGCACTGACAAATGTGTGTGTGTCATTGGAAGACAACAAGAGCCCCCTTAACACCCCCACTGCTCATTAGTGGATTATGAAATGAAAATATAGAGTTATTACTCAATTTTTTATTTTTATCATTATGAAAAATTATTCTTGTTTTAAAAGAATATATAAAGGTATTTTTTAATGGAGCTGAACGTTTTATATTTGCTTTCTGAAAGGAGGCTAAATTTCAAACTGACTGTTCTACCCTCGTGTACCCAAGGCAGATGTCTTCCCAGCCCTGTGAGCTCACGAGGTTTTGGCAGCAAGAACGGCACAGAACCAACTCAACGCTTCTGGGAAGAAGTACTTGTTTATAATCTGAACAACAGAAAAATATGCATCTGCATCATTGGCTCTATTAATATGCCTGATATAATTACTATTATAACGATTCTTTTATCAAAGCAACAAATAGTTATAATGAGATTTCAATAATCTCCAATCTAGTGCCTTGATCCCACCTTCTACTTTACCTAGCTCAGTTCGGCTCCCAGACTTCATGCGAGTTTTATTAATTTTCATGGCAACCACAACAAAAACCAAAGGGCAACATGGAGAGGTAGAGAGGAAGCCCCCGACTGGACCGACCCGAGCCAGATGGGAAGCAGGGACAGAGCTACCTGGCTACTCAGGGCCTGTTCCACTTGGAGGAGAACAAAGAAATGTGGCTGACACAAAGTGTAAAAACAGGAGAAAGTTGCCGCCTGGGCTTAGTGGACAAGACTAGGGCATTTTTGCCCTTTCTACGTCATGGATCAGGACAGCGTAACTCCACTGAGAAACAAAAGTAAAGAGAGACTGTGCCCAATGCCAGGACCTAGACGAAGGAGACTTTGGC
This sequence comes from Dicrostonyx torquatus, assembly GCA_028555095.1. Classification (NCBI taxonomy): domain Eukaryota; kingdom Metazoa; phylum Chordata; class Mammalia; order Rodentia; family Cricetidae; genus Dicrostonyx; species Dicrostonyx torquatus. The sequence goes on along the minus strand of JAQHUG010000103.1, from coordinate 782,634 downwards.
CCCTCCAATCAAGTATCTAGTACTTGGGGGATGGTTTCTCCACACTGGCGACACATCTGAGAGGGGACAAACTGCACATTTCACAACCTCGGTTTCCAGGTTACCCACTGCACCCCAGGCCACCTCTGCCAACCAGACCAAAATCACACTCCTTTGGCTGTTTCCCCCAGCTCCCCGAAAATGCTACTCCCGCTATTGGCTGTGCCTCCTTAACCCTCTGCTCTGTCTGCTCTGGTGTCCTCAGGAGGTCTACCAGATGGCTCCATCACTGACCATCCCGGTACCTGACTCCCTCCAGAACAATGTCTGTGTCACCCCTATTACCCTTCCTGCATCCTCAGTGGGCCGTGGCTCATAAAAGCCAGAGATGAAGCATGGGGGGTGGGGAGGAACAGATGAGGGGGAAGAAGGAACGCATGGGCAGAAGAGCTCAACAGTGACCACTACCAAAGACAGAACGCTCAGCACACAGGGAGCTCCCAAATCACAGCAAAGCCCTGCAGAGACGGGCTCTGGCTGGAGACAGAGGTCACAGCCACATTTCTGGGATAGTATGGAGGGTTTAAAGGGCTTGCTTCTGATTCCAGAACTGGAGGGGGTAGAGCTTGCTGACTGACAGCCTAGCCTAATTGGTGAGCTCCTGGCCAATCAGAGGCCCTGTCTTAAGAGAGATGACACACAAGGCTGTTCTCTGACTCCCACCTGTACACACACTTGCACACATCCATGCACTTGCACACTCATGAGCACTCATGCATGCATGCACACACACGTGCACACATACGTACAGCCAGGTTCTAGAGAAGTAAGAGCCACTTGGAAAACTGGAATGGACCAGAAACTGCCCATTCTCCTGCATCGACTCACTACAGGACTTCTCTACAAGTGCAGGGCCTGGTGTGACCACACGAGGCTGTCTACTCGTCAGACGTCAAAGGGGTCAAAGGGAAAGAGGACAGGAAGGTCTCTGTGGCCTCACCCTGTGCTCGTTGATGAGCAGGTCCCGTGCGGCGTTGAAGATGAGCGTGTGGAGGTGCCTGGAGTAGAACACCAGGGTGTAGTCGTAGTCAAAGCCGTATATCTCGATGTCTGAGAGGCTCATCTCGTTGTTGGAGAAAATGGCATCTGGGTTCAGCAAGTTGTTCATGATGGAAGGAACCAATTCTAGGAGCAAAACAGAATCCATTATCTCACGGCAGAGGCAAAAGCTGAAGGGCTGCTAAACCAAAGGAGCAGTCTGCACACTCGTGTGATGTCAGAGCAGGCAGATCCGAGGCAGGGGAAGGGGTGACACAGCTCATCAGGAGAGTGCGTCAGAGAAGGGGACAGGGGGAGAGGGAGCAGGGAAAGGTAGGTCCGTGGGCACAGAGGGCGGATTAGTGGCTGTGTCAGATGGGTGAGGAAGCAACTGTTGCTGGGTGCAGAATTTCTTTCCAGTGGTGACAATACTCTCAATTTGATTGTGATAATGGCCATGGCAGAAGGCCTTTTATGAATATACCAAAAGCCATGGGTGGGGGTTCTGGGAGTGTTCATGTGAGTTCAGAGGTATCAACAACACATCTCGATGAAACTGTCACTGAGAAAGAGCATGTGCTTCAATGTCTCAAGAGATTGGCTTTAAAAAAAAAAATGTATGCTGGTTACAGATTTTATAAGTATACATCATGGAATTTAAATACATCTCACTATCAGAAAGAAAGAAAGAAAGAGAGAGAAAGAAAGAAAGAGAGGGGGAGGGAAGAAGGGAGGGAGGGAGAGAGGGAGGGAGGGAGGGAGGGAGGGAGGGAGGGAGGGAGGGAAAACTAGCATTCAATGTACCAGCTACCAATGCTTTTCCATGTAGACCTATAAGGCTGACCTCACTGCACACCAAGCCTGGCAGTCTCCGTCCACTACAAGCTCACAGTGTTGCAGACTCTGAGAATACGACCTTATGCTGCTACATAAAACCTCGATATATGCCATAGCCAACCCAACACTTGACTCCTTTAATTTTTTCCTATTAATAATAACACCTTTGTGGCGAGCATGTGACTCTTTTCAGCTGGTCTATTAGAGGTGAGATCGTCCCACAAACCCTCGGGGTCCACTGGACACAAAAGACCTGTGGAAGGTCTCTCCATTTGAGGGGCTGCTATTACATCACTTTTACTCTTCCTTGAAGGGATTTCGAAGGTTCTTTCTACCTTACAATGTCACGAGTTCATGAAACCCTAATCACAGTCCAAGCTGCGAGGCCAGGGCTGTGGACCAGCGGCAGAATGTTTGCTCAGCGTGCACAAGGCCATTTGGTCCCCAGCACGGAAAAAAGAATCTTAAGATGAAAGAGAGAATGTCAGTGACTTTATTTCTGCATTATGTTGGAATACTGCCCTATTTTTATGCCCCTAGAAAATAATTCACCTTTAGCCATGGATCACTACCACCTATGATTTTTAACAAGAGTAGATTCAGAAGGCAGGAGACCGGAGTCAATAGTGCCATGTACACACCGAGCTTCCACCCTCATGACCTCATTTCCAGACACCAGAGAAGTCTGAAGACAGCATCCTGCGGCCATGCTGGTGGCTTTCACAGAGTGTAATGGAGATGTGATTGCTTTCACTCCCACCCCAAACGACAGGAGACAGAACGCGTCTCAAGGTGGTCAGATGTACTGAGACACTGTGGTGTGGTCTGACGGCGCTGGGGAAATCAACCAACCAGTGAGATCTCAGGCTCTGGGGCTCCCTGAGGGATTTTCAGGAGCACTGAGGACCAGACACTGAGAGACAGGAAGGACATACAGTGATCCAGGTGGCCAGCACTAGCAGTTACTGGACAGTGGCCTCCAGAACTAACCTTGGGACGAGCACAGACCGTCCTATACTGCTAAAAGAATATGCGATTGCGTTCTTTCCTCTTCTACCGTCTTATGGGTCAGACTCTGCTTGAACCAGCTCACAGGGCACCAAGCGCTGGAGGCAGCGGCTTTCGGGAGCTGAGGGCAAAAACCACCACACGATCACACCCAATCCAGCCTGTCTGGATCCCATGACTCAGGACAAGCACTGGTCTACCGTAACAGCTGTTGACTCTCTACGTCACACAGGCTGGTCCCAAGCCCCGGGCTCAAGTGGTCCTCTAGCTGGAGCCGCCCAGACAGCTGGGACTATGAGCGCACACCACTGCGCGGCAGCTGGCAGCCAGTAGTTAGCAAGCGCCTGTCGTCATGTACTGAATGCAACCCCAAAGACTTGCTCTGTTCAATCCTTATAGCTATCCCATGGGCGTGCATACTGCATTATCTGCATTTTACATGGGTACGATGGAGGTGCAGGGAACTCGTAATTTCCTGAAGGGCACACAACTACCCAACAATGAGACAAGAATCTGGGCTTTTAACTCCCTGCCCCCGGATCACGGGGATCTGGCCGCAATGGTGACGGTGCAAGTTCTTCTAAAATAAGCAGGTAGGAACCCTTGCCAAAAGCCCGGAAGACTTGTGTGTGATCCCTGGAACCCATGTGGCAGGAGAAGAAAACTTACTCCTACAAGTTATCTCTGACTCTGCAGGGGTGTGTGTGCTCCTGCCAGCCCCCCAAAGTCAATATTTTTAAAAACAAAGACATAGCTAAATAAAGTGGATCCAATCCACTGTTTTTATTTCTATGAACAACAGCACAGTATCTACCGGGGCCACCCAGGTGATCAGGAGACACTCACCTTACCTAGCAATGGCTCCAGTCACGGGACAGACCCCCCCCCACTAGGGCAGAATCCCAGCTACAGCCCTGGGAGTGAGAACCCTTGGGAAGCCCAGCAGAAGTTAGAAACGCCTCACAGATCTGCAAACAGTGCCAGATGGTAACCCCCAAGTCTTTACACCCCACGGTTCCCAGGCCAGTGACGGTGAATGCACGATTTTGCTCACACTGCATTTCACGCATGGCTCCCCAACAAACAACACATTTTCATTAGTGTCCCTCATGAAAAACAACATGGCAATTGCCTTGGGTTGCAGGGTGATGGAGGGGGTGGGTGGCTCTTTCATTCACAAATGTGGCCCGGGTCTGAGGAGAGCAAACAGGAGGTGACAGTTGACAAGCGCTCATGCCAGGAGGGCAGCATCTAATACCAAAGATCCTGCTATGTGACCAGGGCCGCCCTGGGCGCTGCTATTTTCTGAGTGTGACAGGCTCATCCAGATGACGTAAGTAAAGCAGGTTTGCTTATGAAGAAACCGAAAGCTCCCCTTTCAGAATGACCTTTGAGTGGGAGGCTCCAACAGCCGGCTTTAATTAGGCTCATATTTATAAAAAGCCCTGGCAAGGAAGCCCATCTGCTTTTTCACAACCTGAAATGGTGCCGGAGTGCAAGAGGAAATCCCCACAGGTCAGCTCCCCAAGGCTGGACGCCACACAAGTGCTGCCACTCAACACCTGGCTGTGGCATAGGCTGTCTTCAACACAGGCACAAGGCGAAGCGTCAGAAACCTAAAGGGATCTCAGCTCCTCTATAAGTCACCAAAAAAGTGATGTCACGAATACAACGGCCCTCCTAGTCATGGAACTAACTCTGCAAAAGTAGAAACAGAAGCCGGGTGGTGGTGGTGCACGCCTTTAGTCCCAGTACTCGGGAAGCAGAGGCAGGGGGATCTCTGGGAGTTTGAGGTCAGCTTAGTTGGTCTACAGGGCAAGTTCCAAGGCTGTTACACAGAGAAACCTTGTCTCAAAAAACCTAAACCAAAAAACAAAACAAACAAATACTAACAGAAGCAGGTGCGGATTTAGGAAGTGAATTCTTGCACACAAGAGAACAGCAATATGAACATTCCGTGCTGGAAGTGGAGAGGCAGCTCTGAGCTCCACGAGCCACCATGAGCTGGAAGCTGTGTCCCCCGGCAGGCAGTGTGCGGTATTCAGAGGCTTC
>JAQHUG010000103.1:766953-777410 GCA_028555095.1 Dicrostonyx torquatus | reverse complement strand
AAGAAGAAGAAGAAGAAGAAATTATTTGGGCTTGTGGTTTCTTGCTGTTTTATGGTAAAATAGTGCTCAAACAAAATTTATCATCCTAATTATTAAATGTGGCTGGGTAGCTGTAGGTACGTTCGCTCCTGGGTCCCCATCACGGCCATCCAGCTCCAGAGCTCTTTCTAGCAACAATGAAACACCACACTCACTGGGTCACACCCACACCCACCTCACTGTGTCACCAAGAGTCTGCCTGGGTCCTCAGCATCTGTCCTTCACATAATGCCCTCGAGTTCACCCACAGTGTCGTGCCCACCATCTCCTCCCCTCTCCTCTTCCTTATTGTGGCGTTTACCCAGCAGCGCCCACATGGAGGTCAGAGAGTGACTGGTGAGGTTGGCTCCCTTTTTCCGCCAGGGGCCGCAGGAATCTACCTCAGGCCACGAGGCTCAGCAGCTCACATGCCTTCCTCTCTGAGCCATCTCCAGTCCTATGGTGTACTGACAAACTTCCATACAGTTTCATCGTTCTTCTGATTTGCTTTTTGTTTTGTTTTGTTTTTTTCGAGACAGGGCTTCTCTGTAGCTTTGGAGCCTGTCCTGGAACTAGCTCTTGTAGACCAGGCTGGCCTCGAACTCACAGAGATCCGCCTGCCTCCGCCTCCCGAGTGCTGGGATTAAAGGCGTGTGCCACCACCGCCCAGCCTGACTTGCTTTTTAAAGACCCCCTCAGAACAGCATTCCTTGGCTAAATTCTGTCTTTACTGCTGACAAGAAAAGAAAATGAACAAAGGCAAAATTTAGGAAAAGTCCAATACCTTCCCTCTATCCCAGCAGCTGTTCTAAACTCCATAGAGATCCGAGCTGGGGCAGTCAGCTTTAGCAACCCTGCTTGCCCCCCCCTTTATATTCAGAAATGCCAAATGACTCTCCATTAATAAAAAGCGTTCAGTCAGGCAAAGCTACTGCTGTCACCGAGGAAATGTGGAGAGTGTCAAGTAGAAATCTACAGGCTGGGTTGTATCAGGGGATTCCTCACATATCTGAAGGACTTGGTGACTGTCACTCAGCCATTGGGCGGTGGCCGAGAGAGTTGCAAAGGTTGACCAAGTGGGTATTGGGGAGATGTCCCAGTCAGTCAAAGTACCTGCCATGCAAGCAGGAAGCCTGACCCCCGCCCCCCAGTACTCATGTAAAAAGCTGGAAGCAATGGCGTGCAGACAGAAAGAGAAGTGGATCCCGAAAACTCATGGCTAGACTATCTGGACCAACATGTTCTGGGTTCAGGGAGAGACACTGCCTCAAAATTTAAGGTGGAAGGAGATTAAGGAAGACCTCTGGATGCTGACCTCAGGTCTCCTCGGGCAAGCACGCACATACATGTCTCAGACACAAACAAACACATATGCATAATGGGAGTAAGTGAGAGAACGAGGGAGAGAAATAAGCAAGCAAGTTACTTTTTCCTGGCAGTGTCCCGGGGACCAGACAGGAATGTGCTAGGAAGGTGAGCTGGACAAATGAGGGTCCTGTGACAGCCGGGGCTAAGCAATGCTTGTGGGCTCGGCTCTTTGTGCTCAGCCAGCATGGTTTCACTGTCTCAAACCTGTGCCTGTCCAGTCGGGCCCTCTTTCCAAGCACTGGGGCAGGAGAGGGGGCAGAGTACTGATTTTCTCCCTTTCTCCTCCATTCCTGGTTCTGGCCTGCTCTGCCCACCAGTTTCTGAGAAGGCACAAGTGGTACCCATCACTCCCAATGCAGCCTATGGCAGACGTGACAGCAATGCCTCAAGACATGGAAGCTGGAAGGCCAAGCAACCACATGGGGATGGGCTGACCTAAGGACCTGACATCCATGAAAAATGAACACTGGACAGAGATGTCCGTAAGAACAGCTGACCAGGGCCGCCCACCCTGAGAAACTTGACCCACTGAGCACACAAGGCATGTGCAGTCTGTATGGGTCCGGACTCCAGGGGGAACGTACGTGAGCGGCCCAGGGCAGTGAAGAGTTCAGAGTGGGCACAGGACATCCCTCTGACGACTGGCATGTGTTCCCCCAGCGGCAGGGGCATTGCTGGGTCTGTTCGGTAATTTTAAAGAAGAACCATTGTTTTGTTTGTTTCTTCCAAGTCTGGGCCTAAGGAAACATAAATTTGGAGGGGCAAGGGATCTCTACCAAGAAGCTGTCAAGTTGAGAAGCGGCAGGGAGCACCCAGTGACATCACTTCAGTGCCAGGACCACTGCCTTGTGACATTTTCATGATGCCGCCCATAAAATGTCTTCTCTTGATTCATTTTGTCTTTGTGGTGCCCATGGAAAGCACTGGAACTCAGCTTCTCTTCAAAAATATTTTTTTTTTGGCTTAAACTAAGTCAGCTTAGGTTTTTAATTGTTTCTCAAGGGCATTCGGCTGCTCAAAGTTCTTACTGCCTCAAACGCTTAACCGTCAGCTCTGCATTAAAGGTGTCCCCACCTCTCCAATCTTAAACTTCCCTCCCATACCGACATCAGCGGGCTGGGTGCCCAGTGGCCTGTGACTCCACCACACACTGTTAAGACTGTGTCAGGGTGTCTTTCTTTAATATATATATAACATATGTATATATTATGTATGCCTGCACGCCATAAGGCGGCACCAGATCTCATTACAGACGACTGGGCTGGGAACGGAACCCAGGTCCTCTGCAAGAGCACCCAGCGCTCTTAACCTCTGAGCCATGTCCTGCTCAAAGTCTGCATTTCTATGTGTGCTACCTCGAGAGAATGTTGAGAAAGTTGTTCTCACATAGAACGTTGCAAACCGTACACCGTGTGAAACAGAGTTTTTAAAAAATTTAAATATTAAAAGGTATGAAAATTTATGAATAGCAGATAACTTTCCAAGTATTGAATTTTTTAAAATCCAAAGAATATGGTGGCCGGGCGGTGGTAGCACACGCCTTTAATCCCAGCACTTGGGAGGCAGAGGCAGGTGGATCTCTGTGAGTTCGAGGCCAGCCTGGTCTACAAGAGCTAGTTCCAGGACAGGCTCCAAAGCCACAGAGAAACCCTGTCTCAAAAAACAAACAAACAAAAAAAAGAATATGGTGAAAAGCAAAGTATCAACAGATTTACAAACTAGAGGCATATTAGACCACAAAAAAAAAAAGATCAAATAGAAATGTCCTTAATAAACATTAAAATCCACAGAAAGGACATTAAACAGCTAATTGACAAACATTCAGCCACCCCATCTTTAAAAAGGTAAATGAAACCTTTTACACAGTTAACAGCCGTGCTCTCTGAAGGGCAGATGCACATGGTCTACTGTGTGGGCTCACATACATGTTTTTCTATGGTAAGCAGGTAGTCCTTAGCAAAAAAAAAAAAGTAATAATAATGGTGATAATAATAATAACAGAAGAAGAAGAAGAAGAAGAAGAAGAAGAAGAAGAAGAAGAAGAAGAAGAAGAAGAAGAAGAAGAAGACGACGACATCATTCTCCTCTCACCTAGGGCAGTGGTTCTCAAGCTGTGGGCTGCAACCCCCTTGGGATGTTAAATAACCATTTCCCAGGGGTCGCATTTCAGATACCCTGCATATCAGATATTGACATTATGATTCATAACAGTGGCAAAAGTACAGCTATGAAATAACAACGAAAGCAGTTCTATGGTTGGGGTCACCACACATGAGGAGCTGCACTAAAGGGCTGCAGCATTAGGAAGGCTGAGAGCCGCTGGTCTAGGATGCTCTTGTTGCTAGTGCCGTCTGCAAGTACTCTGCTTTCGGTAACAATGGAGGCAGAGACGGTGCTGGTGTTGGTGCTGGGACTAGGAACTGGCTCCAGGCGGTTTCAGCACAGAAATCGGTGCCTGGCAAACCCTCTGGAAGATAGCCAGTCATCAGCACCCTTTGATCCGCACTCTCCCTTTCCAGGAAATCTCTGCTAGGGAAATACTCAGAGATGGGGATAGAGATGCATACGTGAAGATATTGTTACAGTGATTCTAATAAGGCACAAACTGGGGAGACAGACTCATCTCAGACACCGAGCTCGGGAGCCCAAAGCACGTTATTAATAAGACATGACCAAACAGGAGCTGGAGCACAGTGAACAACTCTCAAGTTCAAATGAGCAGGAGCCACAATCCCAGAAACATGACAATGACATTTTCTTGATGGGATGTTATGATTTCACTTTATTTATGAATAAATTTATACAAATTATTTAGTTATGCCAGGCATGGTATTGCATGTTTGTAATTCCAGCGCTGGGGAAGCTAAGACAGAAGGATCGAGAGTTCTAGAGAGAGCCTGTCTCAAATGTCAAGGGCTAAGATGATGATAACTCACTGGTTCGGTGTTTACCTGGCATCAAGGTTTGACCTTAGCACCACACATAAAACAAAGTTATTTAGCTATGCTTTTTATTATAATTTTGGTCATATGCCAGATTTAAGCTCTTTCTGGGGAGGAGGGACAGAAAAAAAAATATATTAACTCAAAAAGCCTTGCAGAAGAAAAAAGATCCTTTTTCCTAGTGAATTTTACCAGTTACCAAAAGCAGACGGAGTCTCTTACTTTTCCAATATACCACCTGGTTCTCTGTGGACTGTCACAGTGCCCAAAGGGCTAAGTTCCCCTAGTGGACAGTAGTCACACGCACTTAACACTCTGTAGGAGCCACTGTGTAAAGTCGAGGCCATGGACCGCACTTACTTCAGGGCTCTAGCTACTGTGCCCAATCCACAGAGGAGGGAAACAGGGATGGTGGAAGATAAGTAGTTCAGGGCCCATCATATTCTGGGGTAGGCAGTGTGCTGTGGCTTGAATGGAATGTGTCCCCCCCCCCAGGCTCAGATATTTGCATACTTAGTCCCCAGGCGGTGGCACTAGTTGAGGATTAGGATGTGGACTTGCTGGAGAAAGTCACTGAGATGGGGGCTTTGAGACTCAAGGCCTCCAGTCTCTCTCTGCTTTGTGTCTGTGGCTGAGATACAATCTCTTGGCTTCCTGTTACCGTGCCTCCCCTTTAAGATACATTCTTATCCCTCTAAGTCAAAGTAAACTTTTTTTCCTTTAAGTTGCCTTGGTCATAGTATTTTAAAAGAATTAACGCACAATTATTTCAAAGATTTTATTTTTTATTTTGGGTTTTGTTTGAGACGGTGTCTTTCCATGTAGCCCTGACTGAACTGGACCTCACTATTACGTACCAGGCTGGCCTCAAAACTCATAGAGACTGATCTGCCTCTTCCTCCCAAGTGCTGGGATTAAAAGCACGAGTCACCAAGTCCGGGCCACAATATATTCTATATTCATAAATCAACCAAAGATTTATAATAGATGTTCCTTGGCTTATAAAAGGAGAGCATCCTATAGCCCAAGGTAAGTTAAAAATATCATAGGTGAATGCATTTGGCCAATCAGGAGAGTGGCTCACTGGTAGGATATCTGCAAACCACTTATAAGGTCTATAACAAGGTTTGGGATCAACCCCCGGGATTGGCCCTCCTAGAGGGCCAGGAGCATTTAATACATTGAAAGCTCAGTCTGGCCTACAGCTCTGTGTAGCCTGAGAACTTCGTGTCTTAGTTAGGGTTTCTGTTGCTGTGAAGAGACACCATGACCATGGCAACATCTAATTGGGGTGGCTCACTTACAGTCTCAGAGGTTCAGTCCATTAGCATCATGGCAGCGTGCAGACAGACGTGGTGCTGGCTACATCTTGATGGAAAGGCACAGGAAGTGGTCTCTGTGTCACAATGAGCGAAGCTGGAGCAGAAAAGACCTCGAAGCCCACCTCCAACAGTGACACACTTCCTCCCACAAGGCCACCTTCCTAATAGTGCCACTCCCTTTGGGATGGGGGGGGCAATTACATTCAAACTACCGTACTTAGGTTAGATTACAACAGACAAAAGTCACCCGACAAGTGTATTGTAGAGGATGGGCTGTTTCTTTCACTAACCCTGCTAGAGCACTCAGTCCTTATAAGAAACGACTCTTCACTTCGACAGGGTCACACACACAAATCCAGCTCCATCCAGGCCGCCACAGCCCCAGCAGCTGCAGTTGCTGATCCAAGGCAAGACACCTGACTCGCGGTCCCGCCCACCTCTTGGCATGGGCACTTGCCTCAGAGCGAGCAAACCAGGCCAGAAGCCTTTCTGTATGACTGCTTTGACCTCATAGCTTTATTGGGGTGCAAACTGTGTGCGGTCGGCTGCATATCCAGCGTGGAAGTCCAAAGAGATAAGGAGCACCCCTCAACCCGGGAGGCCACAGCTCTCCCTGCCTCTGCCCCTGCTGCATTTTGCGGTCAGATTTCTACACTCCATCTCTGGAGCGTTCTGCAAATGAGGTCATCCACTAAGCAGTGGTTTTTTTTATGACCTGGTTTTCCTACTTGCTAACCTTACAGAGTTTTTAGCACCTACAGAGCGCCTACGTGTCAATACAGGGAAGGAGACAGGAGTGATTAGCTATAGAGCACGGGTTGTCGGTGGAGGAAATCAGCTCACACCACACTGACAAGGGACACAAAGGGCTGGCTCTTGCAGGGGGGGGGGGGACAATGCAGACGTTACTTATATTCTATTAATTAAAGAGAAAATTTTACTTTTCCACCAGGATTTTGCATCATCTCCAGGGCCAAGCAATCCATGACAAATAAAATACTCATCTAAAACATTGCTAATGCACATGACATTTATACTACTCCCACTGAAAGTTAAAATTGTTCCTTACTACTCTGTGATATCTGTAATTCCTACTGCTCCGTAGAAACCCATCACACTTCCTCAAGCTCCAGAAATAAAGCCACACACAACTGCACTGAAGTAAGATTAAATATAATGGTTTGATGAAAACTTAATCTTAAGTCATTTAATAAAAAGTAACCTTAACTGTTCCAGAGCAAAGACACTTAGCTTCAAGGGGCAGAGCGTCTTAGAAGAAAACACAGCCAAAGATGAAAAACGCATGGCAGACTTGTCGCTAGGGTACAGGGGAGACAGAAAAGGACTGAACGTCAGCACCTTTCCTAGGTCACACACTGAGGAACCTCGCCGTCAAGGTCTCCGTGAACATGGGCGTTCCAAGAGGGAAATTCCTAATCTGCAGGGGACCCAAGAGCAAAAAAGATAAAGGAGCAGGGACGGAGTCAGGTTAGCAAGCCACTAAGTGTGCGCAAGCGCCAACGCAGTTGCTTCCTTGTAAACTTCTATCCATTCTTTCTCCTACTCTGTTGTGGGATAATCTGTTTTGTCACTGTGAAGATGTATCTCTGCCCCAGAACCTTCTGATTGGTTTAATAAAGTGCTGAGAGGCCAATAGCTAGACAGGAGAGGACAGGTGGGACTTCCAGGGAGAGAAAGGAACTCTGGGAAGAATATGAGGTGCTAGGGATACAGACCAAGTCAGATGTACAGTATGGAAGAGCGGTAACGAGCCATACGGCAGAACATAGATTAATATAAATGGGTTATAAGAGCTGGGTGGGAGCGAGCCTAAGCTAAGGCCGAGCGTTATTAAGAAGTCTCTGTCATTATTTGGGAGCTAGGTCGGATACATTTGGTGCTCCAATAGACAGAGGTCATACCAGCCAGTGCTACTGCTTCGCTAGTGCCACAGCTCAGCCGGGCAACTTGCCAAGCTGGGCAGATAAACGTAGCTCCTGGGCGGTGCCCATGGGCCTAAGGCTCAGCCCTCACAGACCCGGGGGTAGGGGGGACAGAGCCAACCGCCAGCGCCATGTGCTAAGCAGAGTGACAGACGGAGCCTACACACTCATGGAAGGAGCCTGCAGAAGTACAGAAGTCTCGGCGACATTTGGCAACATTTTCTGACAGCCTTAGTGCACAGTTTATGCTCACTACGTGCAACACCCCCTTCCTGTCCAGTCGATTGCACGGTGGGTAGCCTGGCCCTTTACATGCAACACCCCCTTCCTGTCCAGTCGATTGCACGGTGGGTAGCCTGGCCCTTTAAGGCGGTCAGACAGTCATGCAAAAAAGCCAGAGTCAGTGCGAGAAAACCCGCTAAACAGGTAAGGTATGCTTGAAAATATCCCAGCTGATGTGAGGAACCTGAAGTGGCTCTGGAGAAGCCTTGGATGAAGTTGGAAGCTGAGGAGGAAAAGTGAGGAGCCAGTGCACTTGTACAAAGGGTTCAGGAGGTGTTTTTACCGCCCATGCCATTTCTGGCAAGTTCTCCAGAGAGCTGCAGGTTTGGAGACAAGGTGAAAGGTCTCAAGCTGGGCTGGAACTATATTGCTTTGCTGCTGGCAAAGGGCCTCAAACGCCCGAGTTTCCAGCTTTCTGCCCTGCCTGGAAAACTTCTCATAACACTGAATTGTAGCAGACAAAACAACGGCTAATTAAAGTCGTCCCACTGTGATCCCTGTGACTCAGAGAGGGGAGAAGGCAGGGCTGCACTTCAAAGAGCATCCTTGGCTACCCAGGTGGGCCCTACTGTAATTGCAGGATTCGTGTGTGAGGAAGTGGAAGCGAGGCTGGAGTCAGGCGATGAGGTGCGAGGGGGCTTCCATCAGCCTTTACAGATTTTCAAAATGAAAGGGACTACAAAGAACACCAGAATTCCTGGGCGGTGGTGGTGCACACCTTTGATCTCAGTACTCAGGAGACAGAGGAAGGCAGATCTCTGAGTTCGAGGCCAGCCTGGTCTACAGAGCCACTTCCTGGACAACCAGGGCTACAAAAAGAAACCCTGTATCACAAACCCAAAAGGTGGGGGAGGGGAGGGGTAGGATACCAGAAGCTTCCAGAAGCTAAAAGGACAGGGATACATTCTTCCCTGAGCCAGAAGAGGAGAAGGCAGCCTTGCTACCAGCTTGGCTGGCCCGGGGGTCTGCCTCAGAACTGTGAGAGCACAAATGTAAGCCTGCAATGTGCAGACTATGACTGGGGACAAGAGCCAAGGCCAGAGACTGGCTGCTGCCTTCACTCTCTCCAGCCTGGGCATATGGCGGCATTTCCCAGAGGCTGCGTGACGTCTGCACTACAGCAGGCTAAATGCAGAAGCAACCGGAGAATCCAGAACTCTTGTATTCATCTAGACGTCACAGAAACTTGCAAAATATGAAGCTATGCTGATATCCTAAACATTTTGTTTTGGAAAATCACTTTCGATACAAAGACGCCAGGCCAGGCGGTGGTGTCGCAAACCTTTAATCCCAACACTCAGGAGGCAGGAGGATCTCTGAGTTCGAGGCCTGCTGTAGAATGTTATTTTAAGATGTGTTCCATTGGTTTCCACTGTGGAACATGTGTTTTAATGATGCAAAGACGTGTTGCCATCTTTTATGTTGCATGTGTTTAACTCTATGAAGCTGTGACTCTTTGCCTCTCTGAAACACCTGATGGTCTAACAAAGAGCTGAACGGCCAACGGCCAGGCAGGAGGAAAGATAGACAGGGCTGGCAGGTAGAGAAAATAAACAGAAGGAGAAATCTGGGAGGAAAGGAAGAAGGGATGAGAGAAGGAAGACTCCAGCCACCCAGCAAGCCATGGAGTAAGACTTTACAAAGGTATATAGGATAAAGATAAGAGCCCAGGGGCAAAAGATAGGGGGATAATTTAAGAAAGGCTGACTAGAAACAAGCTAAGGCCGGGCATTTAGAGGTAAGAATAAGCCTCTGTGTGTGATTTATTTGGGAGCTGGGTGGCAGGACCTCCAAAAAAGCCAAGAGAGTAAAACAAACAACAACATTTTGGCGTGCCAATGTGGGGCGATGTTGGGGGCTGCAGACCCCGGCTCCTTGACTTTCTTTGCCCGCTGGAGTGAACTGAGCAAAACCCCTGTGCCTGCAGCTGCTCTGAGCACGAGACCCTGATGGCAGGGGAGTGGGTTCTGAGACCTGCAGCTGAAAGATCCCAAGAGCAGGGCACGGCTATCAGTTAAGGATCCCTATGCAAGCTTCTCTGGAGCGCGATAAAGTGGGCGTTCTTGTATCAAGGATGCCCCAAACTCCCGCCCTCATGCTTACAAAGCCAGCCCTTTAACTGCTGGCCCATCTCTTCCACTTAAGGATACATCTGTCGCCTGGCTTTTGCCGCTGAGAGTCAAGACTCTGAAATCGTTGACAGTAGCTGAGTGATCTACGTAGAATTAGGGCTGGGCATGGGACTCAGTTGAGAGTGCTTGCCTAGCACTCAATCCCAAGCATTTAGAGGAGACAGGAAAATCAGGAGTTCAAAGGTCATTTTTTTTTTAGATTTATTTATTATGTATACAGTATTCTCAGTATTCTGTCTGCATGTGTGCCTGCAGAGAAGAGGGCACCAGATCTCATTACACATATCACATGGTTGTGAGCCACCATGTGGTTGCTGGGAATTGAACTCAGGACGTTTGGAAGAGCAGGCAGTGCTCTTAACCACTGAGCTATCTCTTCAGCCCCCTCAAAGGTCATTCTTAACTCTGCAGAGAGTTCAAGGCCAGCCTAGGCTACAAGAGACCCGGGGG
>JAQHUG010000103.1:752918-763052 GCA_028555095.1 Dicrostonyx torquatus | reverse complement strand
CACCGTGTACCCGCAGTGAGGAGACTGCACACCGTGTACCCGCAGTGAGGAGACTGCACACCGTGTGTGTACCGATGTGAGGGACCTGTGTGTGCACCGCGCACCTGTAGTACCTACACACCTCTAACACTGGAAGCATCATTAAGCTTGTGGCTTCACTTTACCCAGAGAAACTGAAGCTGAGAGAGTAGGTAACTTGGTCAAGGCCAGGCATAGCACTGCCCAAAGCAGGAAACTAGGTGGGGGTGGGGTTGAGGGGTGGATGCTAAGCCACATCCCCACCCTCTACAGTGGCTAGGAAGGGTGGGAGGCACGGAGAAAAGAACAAACTTGCCAGGAATAATGGCTCCCACCTGGGAGGATAACGCAGGAGACTTTAAGGCCCATCTCCAAGAACTTGCCTGGCCTAGATGGTCCTCTCTATTTCTCTAAGATCTGGAAATCCTAACCACTCCAAGGCAAATCATCTTTCGGCCGCACCACATAACAGCTTCGAAATCCAACTATTGGCAAAAGGAAAAACCAGAAACAATGAGCCCCTCTTCCACAGACGTCTGCAACGCTGACGCGCTGGAAAATTATTCCAAGTGGGTTTTGCTTCGCTTGAACTGACCTCTGGCCAAAAGATGCAAACGGATCTTAGAAATCCTACAAAATGTACCTTCACCAACCCTCCCGGGGCCATCCTCCCCAACCGCCTTCCCTCAAAAGAATCACTATATTAAATCCCGAGTCTCCTCTGATAGCTTCAGTGTCTACGGCTCACTGCCCCTTTACTCCAGGTTCCAAACGATCGCCAGCTGGGAAGAAACACAAAGCAACAGACGGGACAATAGGTTCCCGACTCTGGGTCAAAACCAGTCTTTGGTCAGGTCGCTTTCTTGCACTCAAGTCTCTCCTTTGGCCATCTAAACAATGGACGCGACCCCCTCCTCCGGAGGCTGTGGGTGATTAGGGACGCTATCAATACCTGACACTAGTATACTCTGGTTCCTCTCTCCATTCCTCCCCGCTTCCTACGGGAGCACCTTCTAGGCTCACTTGGCCACAAGTACCCTCTCCCCCTCGCAGAGGGCCGTGGATAACCAGACCCCCACACCCACTTCAAACAGAACGTTTCACCCTACTCCATCCCGCTGCACCAAGGAAACCGGTTCAGCCTCCTGACCCAGCCGCCAGCGCTGGAGCCTGTCTAGGACAGCGTGGCAGCTGGCTGGGTTGCCACTACCATTCCCAGGGTGAATGACAACACCTAACGGTGTTTGGGATAACATCTTCCGAATGACGCCCTTGGAACTCTCGCGGCGGCCCAGAGCACTTCCGAGGCCCACTCCTGGCTGAGCAATCCCCAGGTATGAAACAGTTTTCCGGGCAGGGGAAGGACAGGGAAGCAAGAGTTGCCAAGTTCTGGACTCCGTCTCCGCGAGAGCCGCGCGGAAGAGGTAGGGTGCGGGGCCCGAGGGTCCCCGAGCGAGCGGTGCAGGCTGGGGCTCGCACTCACCGTCCGTGCTCCTCTTCGCCTCGTGGTAGCGCGCCCACAGGTAGCGTTTCATGTCCACGGCGGCCGGGGCGGTGCACAGGCGCCGAGCGCAGCCCGCGCGCGGCCGTCCCCGAGCTGCAGCCCCGCCGCCGCCCCGCAGCCCCGCCGCCGCCGCCCTCGCCCGGGCCCCGCGGGCCACTGCGGCCACTGTGGCCATGCCGGCTCCGAACTGCCGGAGGCACTGACGGCCAGCGTCGGGAGAGGACCGGACGTGAGCCCGCGACGCCTGCCTCTGCGCGCGCGGCCTCCGGGCCCAAGAGCCAGCCTCTGAGGGGCGGGACCTAGGCGGGGTCGGAGGCGTGGCCTGAAAGCGTGGGCGGGGTCAGGGGCTGGGCTTGGAGTCGCGGGTGGGTGGGGCCTGGGCTGAGACGGGGCGGGGACTAGGCGGAGTCGGAGGCGAGGCCTGGAGGCGTGGGGGCGGGGTCTATATGAGCAGCGGGGTGGGTGGGGCCTGGGCCTGAGCCAGGGGCGGGGCCTGGCTGGACGGAGGGGGCCGGGACTAAGTGGGACCGTCCTTGAGTCAGAGGCGGAGTCAGGGGCGAAGCCTTGGAGAAACGAGGTGGGCGGGGCCTTAGATGCTTGGGCTCGGCTCCCGGTCTGCTGCGTTCACTTCCTGACCCCGCGAGGCGTGGGGGTGGCAGGGCAGTGGTACTTGAGACCGCGTGGACTATGATTCGTCTCCGACCCTATCGCCAACCGCAGGACTCCGCGCTACCTTCCTCTTGCCTTCCGTGGCGATTGTGGTTGCACTGATAGGCACCCCTCACTAGGCACTCCAGCCTCCGGAAGGTGACCTCACTCTCTGCAGGTCTTCTGGATCTCAGGTACCTGTCTGAGACGTCCTGAAGCCCATCCAAACCTGCCGAGGTCCCACACAAAGTCTAAAATCGCCTGCGAGATCCCACTGAAAATTCCAAGTATAAAGCACACTCAGATTTCCCTTTCGGTGCACGGCCTCTGGGAAGCCGGATGTCCTCTGGTCATGATTATCAGGCTCCTGCCCACGCTCACAACACGCCTGGTGCCTGCTCAGCTCACCTGCTTAACTGTACTTGTTCCACGCCTTGTAGCTCCCACTAAAAGCCAATCAAGAGCAGCCGCCCCACGGGCCGCCATTTCTGTGTGCCCTGAGTCAGACACCCGAGACCTGCCTGGAAAGCACTGGGCCCTAGGCTGGGAGAGTCAGATGGTTCATGGAGGAAGATGACCCTTAAGCTTGTTCCTGGCTGATAATAAAGTCATCAGTGGGTGGTTTCCGGGGTAATTTATCTCTACAGTTTTCTCAGCTGTCTTCAATGATAAGCACCGTGTCTCTCCTTTTACACATAGTGAAATGGAGACACAGCAGAGGTAAAGTTGCCTAAAGCCACAGAGCCGAGTCCCCTCTTCCGCGAGTTTCCTAGGAACGATGTTGTTGGGCCGTAGGGATGAGGGTCGCTAGAAAGTAATCCTTAACTATTACAGGTTAATGGTTGACGAATCACTGATAAAATGGAGGACAGCAAAATGCTCAAATAGATACAGTATCAAATCCATACATATCAAATCTGATACTTAAAGCTTTATGACCTGACAGCATTTCAATTACTATTTTTTCTTGTTGTATTAATAAAAAGTTTTGGTGATAACAATTATCAATTTTGCTTAGATGGAAAAAAATTTAAATTCACAATAGATAAACCATAGAAATGTAAGGATAAAGTTAGAATTGGTAAGATTGCATATATATATATACATATATTATATATTATATATATTAGATATATATATTATATTATAATATATATTAGAATAATATATATATTAGAATAAAGTACTATGGAATCAAGATTGTTCTACTTCCCATAGAAATCTGAATCACTTAGAACCTGCTCTTTTTAACTAAAATCAGACACAACATTATAAGGGACTAAGAAAACTGAATCCCCAGACATGGCTAAGGACCACCCCTAAGTGTTTAAAAGAAAATATTTGATTAAAGAATCCAAAATAGATGCTAAGGAAGTAGCTTAGTCTGTAAAGAGCTTGCTGTGTGCACACCAGGACCTGAGTTAGTGAAGAGTTAGCTTGCTGTGCGCACACCAGGACCTGAGTTTGAGATTCAACACCGCCAAAAAAAAAAAAAAGCCAGCTGAGACAACCTGTTCCTATGACCTCCACAGGGAAAGCAGAGAGTAGGAGCCCTGGAGCTCACTGACCAGCCAGGCTAGTAAAATCTGTGAGCTCTAGATTCAGTGAGATCTGGTCTCAAAAAATAAGGCAGAAAGTGATTGAGGAAGACACCGGCATTGACCTCTGGCCTACACACAAGCATGTACACATATGTGCCACAAACACACGTTAGAACTTCAAAAGAAATGAGAAAAACTTAAATACAAAAGAGCCCGGATGATTTTTACTCTTTGTCGGTGTCATTTGAGGTCTTCAACCATTTGGCTTCTATTAGTGATCTTCTTGGAAAAGCAGGCTTCTGAGGATCGAAGACGTGCTGTGGGCTGTGAAAAAGCCATTTTTCTGATACAAGCTCAGATATGGAATCCCAGGGACTGTTTGCACTAAGAGCTGCTCGCCGGGGTTGGCGGTAAATTGCGGTCATTAGGCTGTCTCCAACCTCACATTTAGCAGAAACAACCCGTTGCCTTGAAAGTCTGACTAAGCCATTCTTTTCACCCAGAGACAATGTCTGCATGAGACAGTTTTTCTTTTTCCTTGGAGTTTGCTTTCCTGGACCATTCCGTATTTGAGTATTTTGTGCCTTCTGTTGGGTCTTTTCCCCAGCAGAGGCGCTGAGAATTGGAGTCAAGGTCTTCTTTCCTTTGCCGTGAGCGCATTTGGGTTTCTCCAAAACCGGAGGCGGCGCCAGCTCTGTGATTTTAGCTCCTTGCAGCTTACTTAGGTTCACATACATGGCGGTGTTCACCGTGTCAGAGCTCTGAGCGCTGCGGAAGTTTAATTTCGACAAGTTCTCCCAGAATAAAGAGCAGTTCCTGGTGCCGTCAGGGTACAGCTGGCTCATGCCTTGAGGCCAACACCTCCTGCCTCGGAACTTCTGGATTTCCCTGAGAAGGCTGCAAAAGATCAAAACGTGTCACATGGCTGTGGATTAACACAAACAATCAGAAAGTCAGCTTCTTTTTGAGACATGCAACGGGAACTCACTGCAGTATCCCCTGGGTTGAAGTGTGGGAAGACCCCAGGTGAGTTGCCCTTAAATCAAGTGACCGGTACAAATAGCCGACTGCCTCCATCATGGCGTGATGGCTGAAGTCACGTGACAAGAGTTGACCTGCTGGATAGACGGAGGGAAAGGGGGACGTTAGAATTTTTAATTACCATCTTTATACATTTACAAGAGACTGAAAAGCATTTGTAAAGGTGGCATTAGAACGCCATCTGTTGTCACACCCTGTCAAAAGCATTTCACC
Source organism: Dicrostonyx torquatus (assembly GCA_028555095.1). Taxonomy (NCBI): domain Eukaryota; kingdom Metazoa; phylum Chordata; class Mammalia; order Rodentia; family Cricetidae; genus Dicrostonyx; species Dicrostonyx torquatus. The sequence goes on along the minus strand of JAQHUG010000103.1, from coordinate 758,087 downwards.
CGGCGGTGGTGGCGGCGCACGCCTTTAATCCCAGCACTCAGGAGGCAGAGGCAGGAGGATCTCTGTGAGTTCGAGACCAGCCTGGTCTACAAGAGCTAGTTCCAGGACAGGCTCCAAAGCTACAGAGAAACCCTGTCTGAAAAAAACAGAAAAAAAAAAAAGCATTTCACTTGTGTTTTGCATGAAGAAACAATAGGAGAGGACATTGGGCCAGGAAAGAAGGGACAGAGGCTGACTTCCACTGTTTAGAAATTCAGGTGTTGATGCCATGAGAGGAGGAAGAGACAGAAAGAGGGGGAAGAGAAGGAAAGGGAAGATGGCACCAGGTCAATGCCTTACACGCACACGCATGCACACATGCACGTACACACATGCACACCTTCACTGAGCCTTTGACAGTTGTAGATCTAGATAGTTCTAGATTAGATAAACACTAACACTGCAGCTTCATGAGTTCCGTGAAGACAAATCTTACCAGTGTGTTTTTCTCGGGTCAGGTGACATGGGTTACATTAGAAGACGTGCCCAACATGCTTTGTTGATTACACCTGCATTGTGAAGCTGGTGCCAGTAGGACACAGATCTGGGCAGGTGATAAAGGGACTGCTGGGGATGTCCTCACACCCACAAGCATCGACATATGACCAGGAGCCTGTGCCCAGTACAAGGCACATCAGTCTCTTAGTCCAACAAGTGTCAACAGAGGTTTCTGTCCCACCCGGTCCCGCAGCTGTTCAGTCCCAAAGAAACACACAGAGGTCTACATTAATCATAAACTGGTTGGCCTGGTAGCTCAGGCTTCTTATTAACTCTTTCTTACATCTGAAATTAGCCCATAATTCTTGTCTGTGTCAGCCACGTGGCTTGGTACCTTTATCAGTGAGGCATTCTCATCTTGCTTCCTCTGCATCAGGATGACGACTGATTGTTTCCTCTTCCCAGAATTCTCCTGTTTTCGTCGCCCTGCCTCTACTTCCTGTCTGGTTGCCCCACCTCTACTTCCTGCCTGGTCGCCCCGCCTCTACTTCCTGCCTGGTTGCCCTGCCTCTACTTCCTGCCTGGCTACTGCCCAATCAGCATTTTATTAAAATACAAGTAACAAATCCTTACCGGGTACCAGACCACTGTCCCACAGCAAACGAGCTGTGCCGTCATCATTTGTCTTTCTTTTCCAGTTAGCCTTTTACACAGCGCACATATACCTGGGGCTCCAGCAAGAAAACGTACCCAAGTGTGAAGTAAAAAGTGTCTCTCTTCCCTATGCCTCTGTCAGCAGTGCTGTGGGTTTCCAGTGTGCCCACTCTGCACATCTCTTAGACATGGTCTGGTTCCTGGTGGAACGAACCAGCCTGCCCCTGACGAGGCCCCTTCACTCTGAATTGTAATGGGCATCATTGACTCCTTGCAATCGTCCTCTCTGCGGCTCTATTCCCTAAGCCATGCCTGCAGCTTTTCCTGTAGTTTTGAGGCGTCGTCTTCTTAGCCATCTGCAGCTATACCCTTGCTTTTGAATTCTTCCACGGTTCCCTACGACGCTTCCAGCTGCCCTCTCAAGACCAGCAGCGTGCCCGTTTGAGTTTCTCGGTTGTGATGGCTGAGTTCTGGGGACTTCAACTGGCCTCCAAGGGGAAATGGAGAAACAGAGAGCACTCTGTGGACCTCGTAAGCCAGGACCCACTGGGAGAGACGCTCTGGCCACCCACCTCCAGATCCTGCAGGCACTGTTCGTTCTCCAGGAAGCTCTTTGGTTGGTGACACAGAGCTACACTGTCACAGAAGCAGCCTGACTCCTTCACGGCCGACTCCCAGGATCTAAGGCAGATCCATAGCTACAGTTTTGACCTCATTGTCTTCGACACAACCTGATCCTCTCTGTCAGCAGGTAAACATCCAGGATCAGGTATCCTGGTCTTGGTCCAGCCCCAGACCTTTCTCTGGAGCTGGAACCAACTCTGGGTTAGCTTGGTCAGTCCTCTTGACCCAGTGAATGTGAATTACTGAGGAATTTCTGGGTCTTCTCCCACAGCCATCTTGCTCTGGGCGGGAAAGGAACCTAACACCTAGTTGCTTGTTTCTGTTGGTGGTTTCTGGTGGTGGTTTCATTAAATCCTTGGACTAATCCTATGGGCAGACATGATTACGCCCTTTCGGACAATAAGAAAATGGTGGCAGTGATGTCTACAAGTCCAGAAAATAGTGCAGCTGGGACTCTCAGTTCCCATGATTCCAAACATAGCTCCCCAAACAAGAAAGAAGGAGAACATTATTCTCCATTATTCTTCCTTAGGAGATCCAAAATAACAACAAGCTCGAGAGACGGCTCACTGGGGAAAGACCTTCACCACCACACTTGATCACCTGAGTCCGTTCCCCAAGACCAAGATGATGGAGGAGAGAACCGACCCCTGCAAGCCGTCCCCTGACCCCTACAGACCAAAGGCATAGGCACACTCACTCACACAAATACATCAATGACTTTTTTTTCTTTGAGACAGAGTTGTTCTGTGTAGCCCTGGAAATGGAGAGCAGGCTGGCCTCGAACTCGCAGAGATCTGCCTACCTCTGCCTCCCAAGCACTGGTATTGAAGGCACAGGCCACTGCCAACAGGCCAATAAATACATTTTCGAAAAATAGTAATATCCCCAGGAAGGGGCCCATCTGTGTGGTCCATCTGGGAGTTGAACCTTACCAGGGTCCTTCACTTCCTCACAAGGACCTGCTCTCCATCACCCAGGACACACTAAACGCCTGCAGCCAGCATCTCTTCTCCACAGGCATACCTCTGCTCCCCAACAGCTGGATGCTAGCATGCTCCAGAGTCAGCCTGGTTCATGACTCTAATTGAGCCATTTGATGAAGTACCAAGTAACAGATAAGCCTTGTCATCAAGACTAACTGTTTCCTGTGAAAACTGGTCCAAATGCTCTAGAAAGATGTGATCCCATGAGCTGCTAAAACAACTCACCGTTCCCAAGTATGACCGGCAAGGCAACCATAAAAGACAGGACATCAGATGCCGGCCTTAGAGGATCTGGCACAGGAACTAAACCACGCTTGCTCTCACTCTTTAGAAACCCAGACTGGAATTTGTGGGCCAAAAGATGAGACCCACTTCCAATCCAAGGGTCCACTCTTAAAAGCCGAGAGGGATCCTACACAGCCTTTAGCGATTTGGGGAAGAATGGATATTTTTTACCTAAGTTAAAACTAAAAGTTAAGGTTTGTCTGGGTTCCTGACTTTTGGATCACAGGATCAACTTCTGTGGGCAGAGGGTTCTGGCTGAGGTGAGAATCCTGAAACTAGACGAAGGAAAGGGACTGGCTCTCCCTACTGGGAGTCACCCACTGGCACAGTTAATTTCTTCTTTCTGAACTTGACCGAGGCGGCTGACATTTCCTTTTAAAGAGAAGCCCGGTGAGGAGGAGGTAGCATTGTGTTCATCTGTCATTCTTCATCCAAAATAAACCTCTCTGTACAGAGCGCTCGGCTGACACAATGGGAAATGAAGGGCTCCTTTCTGTTCTTTTCTGCCGCTGCAATGGTTCCTCAATAGCGAATTTACAGCATTTGACGGAAATGTTCCTGCCAGAGGGGGGTGGGAACAGAGCTCACAGAGGGACTCCCGGCACAGTTGGCAATCCTGCTGACGTCTCTGGGGTCTGTGGCTTTATTAAGCTAAGGCTTACACTTGAAGCTGGAGCTGTGCAGGAGTAATGAACAAAAGAGATTCAATTTAGTAGTAAGTGCCTCGCACAAGTGATCTGGAGGTGGAAGATGAAGGACCCGCCACTGCCTACAGATGCGACATTTTAACATTTAAACCTTACTGTTAGTCTCATGCAAAAAAAAAAAGTGATTATAAAATAAATCTTAATTATCAAAACTTACTGAAAGCTCCCTTCTCATGCCCTGTTGAAGATTAACCTGTATTCAACTTGTTCGCCTATTGTAATAAGAAGATGCCAAAACACTGGAGCTAGCAATTATCATTGTTAATATACAAACTAAAATAGAACCTAGAAGGTCAACTGAAGATGACTGCTTTCAGTGTCGGAAAGAATGATTTGATTTGTTTCTTTCGATATTTGTTAGCTTGGAGCAGCACCATCGTCTCTTTGGGATAACCCAGGGCACACTGTGTAAAATACCCAGCAGTCCCTGGTTTATCTGTGACCCCCCTCAATACAGCGAGCATGCTGACAGAATAAATGCCAAGTCCCCTGCTCCTGAGAATTCTCAGTCTGAGAAGTCAAAAAACGCACACAGAGGGGCGAGAGAGATGATGGGAACGGGGGTCCAAAGCGTAAGTCGGGACTATCACGTTAGATTTCTGTGAAGGCTTTGCCAGGGGACGACTCGTCCTAACACTGCCCTCGCTTCAAGTTGTTCTGAAGATAAGATCACAATCCTTGCCCTGGCTTCGGAGGAATGCGACCTGTCTGACCTGTGCCCTCCCCCATTGCTCCCCACTGCACACCAGCCATGGGGCCTCTTTAGTTCCGTCTGGCCTCAAATATTCTGTTCCACCCTGGACCTTCCTTACTGAGCAACTTCCCATCCTGACCTTCTGTTCCAGCCACACTTCCTGAGGTGCATCCCCTGCCTGGCCCACCCACCAGAGGACTCATGGTCCCCCCAATGATCCCCTGGCACACTTGGATTTTCCCAAAATAATACTTTCTTGACTGTGCTTAAGGTGTTCCAAATTACTACAGCATTATGTCAGCTGCAAAGTAGCACTGCAAAAATTAAACAATTGCATACGTAGTTATAAGACGGCCTTTTCCAATAAGGTGAGCTCAGCTGAATGCACGGCTGGTCTCCATCTGTCTGTACGTTGCCATCTCCCCAGCAACCAAAGCAGAGATCGACAGGTAAAGCGCCCAGTAAATATTTGTTGCATGGATTATTAATAATAACTGAACAGTTGAAATACACGAAGTAGGGCTGGGGAGATGGCTCAGAGGTTAAGAGCACCGGATGCTCTTCCAAAGGTCCTGAGTTCAACTCCCAGCAACCACAGGGTGGCTCACAGCCATCTATAGTGGGATCTGGTGCCCTCTTCTGGCGTGAAATTGCACATGCAAACAGAGCACTTATTATGCACAAAATCAATTTTAAAATCTTTTTTAAAAGAATATAAAAGTAATTAGCATTTAAATCCCTT